>JAQQRF010001690.1:0-10635 GCA_030523145.1 Trissolcus brochymenae | reverse complement strand
AAAAGCTAAAGACAAAGGGGCTGGCTTCTTCTCTGGAATCTTTAAGGGCGTAAAACACGCTGCAGATGAAGTAGCAGAAGACGTTAAAGAATTTGTCGAGGAAGCGGAAAAAGAAGCTCAAGAGGAGGAAGAAAAAGCTAAAAACGCAGCAGTCCAGTTGGCAAAAGACATTGAAACAAAGAAGGAGAAAATTGTCAAAGATAGTAAGGAAACATTAGACAACGTTAAAAAGGCAACGTCTGAAGTGAAAGATGACCTGAAAAAAGATTATAACATTACGACTGATATGGTCCATAAAACAGAACAAAAGGTACAGAAGAAAACTGAAGAATTTGTCAGTAAAACAGAAAAACAAGCTCAGGAGGAGGAAAGAAAAGCTAAAAAAGCAACAGATCAATTGGCAAAAGACATCGAAACGAAGAAGGAGAAAATCGTCAAAGATAGTAAGGACTCATTAGACAATGTTAAAAAGGCCACTACTGAAGTGAAGGATGACTTGAAAAAAGATATTGACAGTACCATTGGTGTTGTACAGCAGACGGAACAAAAGGTACAGACGAAAACTGAAGACTTGAAAGACGCCGTCAAAAGTGATATTAAGGACTTGGAAAAAGATGCAAAACAAATCAAAGAAAGAATCGAAAAAAGCGAAAGATAAAGGGTCTGGCTTTTTCTCTGGAATCTTTAAGGGTGTGAAACACGCTGCAGATGAGGCAGCAGAAGACGTGAAAGAATTTGTCGAGGAAACGGAAAAAGAAGCTCAAGAGGAAACAGAAAAAGCTAAAAAAGCAGCAGACCAGTTGGCAAAGGACATCGAAACAAAAAAGGAGAAAATTGTCAAAGACAGTAAGGACACGATAGACGATTTTAAAAAGTCAACCACTGAAGTGATGGATGACTCGAAAAAAGATATTGACAGTACCATTGTTGTTGTACAGAAGACGGAACAAAAAGTACAGTGAAGACGTAAAAGATGCTGTTAAAACCGATATAAAGAACTTGGAGAAGGATGCAAAACAAAGCGTTGATGATGTTATAGATAAATCGAAGAAAGAATCCAACAAAGCTAAGGACAAAGGTGCTGGCTTCTTTTCTGGAATGTTGAAGGGCGTCAAACACGCTGCGGTAGAAGTAGCAGAAGACGTGAAAGAATTTGTTCACGTTACGGATAAAGAAGCCCAAAGTGGAGACGGACAGGTTAAAAAAGCCACCGTTCAACTCGCGAAAGATGTCGATTCGGAAGTAGCTGGATTTAGCGAAGATAGCAAGGAATCATTAGACCAAGCTACAAAGGTTAGTGTTGAAGTTAAAGATAATTTTCAAAAAAATATAGACACTATTGCTGATTCTACTCAGCGCAAACAGGAAAAGCCGCATAAGAATCTTGAGCAAGTGAGAAAATCGAAAAAGGAAGACAACTCACAATCTAAAGCAGCAACTGAAAACGTCATATCTGATGTTGATGATTCCAGTGACGCCGATGATTCAAGGGGCGCAAAGAAATCTAAGAAGGGTTTCTTATCTGGACTCTTCAAGAGTTCAAGACCCCCGTCCGAAGAGGAAAGAGAATCTTCACAAGAACCAAAACAAGGAATAGTTCGTGGCGATTTATCTAAATCGCTGACGGAACAAACCTCTCAACCTATCCAAGATCCGTTTGACCAAGTCACGAGTCTCACCAGTTCTTTTCTGGACTCTGAACGAATCTCCTCCCATCCTGAAACTACAAGGGTTACAGTCGTTGATCCTGTACCGGCGGTCAGACTTAGCAAACGCGAGAACTCTCGAAGTCCAGTGTCATCATTTTCTGAGACAGATGATACCGATACGAGCGAAAACACCGTAAAAAGCGCTGTCACCCAGTCGATAGTTAGGTCTACCACTTCCGTTTCACAAGAGGTGTCCTCTCGAATAGCATATGTTTCTAGTAGCGTTAGGGAACTTCCAGCTAGGGACGAACCTTCCGCAGCCGAGTCGTACAAGAAGTCTGTTCTTGAATCGCGCAGTACTCTAGAATCGTTAAGATCTCTGAGTTCGGATTCAACCACATCAACAAACATTCCTCACGATAGCTCAATTTCTCAGTTCCAATCATCACACGGTGATATTGCGCGTAGTAGTCAAAGTAAAGATGATGTAAAGTTTGAATCTTTAGTAACTAGAGAGTTAGAGCACCTGGAGCCTGGCGTACGTCAAACCGTCACCACAGTCATAACTAAGTCTGTGCGGACGGCAACGACCCCGCCACCCAGCCCCGCCGAGTTCGGTGTCATTAGCATTAAAGGTATCTTGCAAATAATTGTGTTATACGTATATACATTTATCTATATATCTACACATATTACATACGGCTGTGTGTAACATGATTAATTATATTAAGTTTATGCTTTTTTATAACCTCAGTTCTTACACGATCCATGTCGAGTCTATTCAGTTGTCATGCACAGATTACTTTACATTTTTCTGTACGGTAGTTTGACATTAATTCTTTTTTAACATGATTTTATTCATGCCGTTCGTGTCCATTCTGATAACCGAGATTGTTTTAGAAAAGTTCTAGAACCATAGAAAAAGTAATTGACTTTGGTTTAAAGATGTTTATTTAATTTTTGATCATTTTTCAATATGAACAAATCTCGATTACTAGAAGTTTTATATTGTTTCACATTTTTTTTGTCGTACATTTCTTTACTGAGTGAGTTTCAGCTTATGTTGCTTTCGATTGATAACAGGGAGTGAATGTGAAAAAAAAAATCTAGAAGAACGTTAATCTTAAGTTAACTTTTTGTTGCGACTTATGTTTTTTCTTTCTCTTCTTAAACCAAAGCTTTTAAACGGATTACAATTTCTAATTCATTTGCTGCCGGAGAAAATTTTCTACGATTAATTGACAAAATTGTAATCAACTACGATGACAATTGATTAAAATTTTGTTGATAATAGACTTATGATTTCCGTGTCATTTTTGCAGGCCTTATGATTTGACATTATGTTTAAGTTTAACGAAGTTTTGATTTTGCATGTCGACAGGTTTTTATGTACTTTGGCTTCAATTAAAAAAAAAAAAATATGAACACCGCCAGCCGTCCAATCGATTCCGAAGATCCTTTTTTTTGACACAGAACTTTTTTTTCGTTTCACATATTTTTTTATAGCATAATTATAGACGGTTATGTTTAATTCTCCGCAGTAAGTAATATTTGATCATTCAATTAACAGGATTCCACAAAATGTCTAGTGAAGCATGAACCGAGGTATGCCATGCAGGGAAAAACATCACTCATCTAATCTTTGTTACAATCATTGCTTTCAATGTACGAAATTTTGCTGCACCATTGATTCAATTTGTTTTCATCGTGTATTTCAGATGTGACAGAGGAGGCTGCTAAGCGAGCCCAGTCTATCACGGAACAGCAGAGACTCGAATCAGGTAAACCGATTGGACACAGCTAATGGATTAATTTTAGGTTCACATATGAAATACGTATTAGTCAATTTATATTTTGGTGCCCTCAATTATATTTAGCTTTATCTTTCATAGTTAGCACTTGCTCAAGCTTTTACACTAACCGATGCGTGTATTTTATTGAACAGTTTTGCCAATCACACTCTGAACGATAGAAAAAAAAATTAGATTTATTGTACATAATGTTGGAAACTTTAAAAGTAAAAATATGAATTTTAAGATAGACGATAGAACAATTGTGACCATAGAAAAAATTTAGACTCCAATTTTGTATATACACTTTATTAAGTTGAGATTTTCAACTCTGGTTTAAATGAACATAATTGTAATCATCATATATTGTTAATTAAAATGACTTTAATTACATCAGGGATTGTTTGTAAATTTGTTTGATAATAGTTTTATAATACCGTAGTGATTTAAAAATAGTCAGCATCTTAGAACAACTCTACTAAAGATAAAAATATAAAAGTACTTCCACCTGTCAGATACCTTTATTTTCAATAAAATACATGCATCCCAACTAATAACCTTTTATTGGGTGTTGATAATCCCCAATGTAAATTAATGTGAAAACAAAAAAAAACTTGGCAACTACTTTGAAATAGTCATAAATCAAAACGTCACTCAAACTTGTTGAAAACCCCATCTCGTCAGCTGAGCTAGTTCTTTTTTGTCCTCGAATTTATGAGTGTGTTTCAATGTGCTTAATGTCCTTGCTCTTTCCTGTCCTCGTCCGTGTTCTTTTGGACGGTTCAGGGCGTTCGGCTGAGATCGATGGGACTTTAGCGAGGCATGTTTCATCATTAAAAAAGCAACCCGATCCATGTCAATCCACCATCATGTCATCCACAAATCTTAACTTAGATCTCAAGGACACTGACAAGAATTCCATCAACCAATCACGTAACGAGAAGGGAACCAAAATGAAAAAGGACAAAAGTGCAAGCGGTGGCCCAAGGAGCTCGAAGAGCATTGACCAAATGATGAAATCCGAGTCCTTAAGCAGCGATAGGAGCATGGACTTTAGCGATTACGATTTGCAATTGACGACCAGGGAGAGCTCCGACTGCATCAACCCGGAAAGACACAGTTTGATGGCCGAGCAGAACGTCAGCAGCAGGACGGTCAAGGGCGAAAAAGAACGAAGGCGAGATAAACCGTGGAAGGGCAGCGAGGAGGCGGAGCTCTGGGAGGGCCAGTTTTTTGCCTCGGACACTTCTCCGGGCTCCGAAGGGTTCAAGGTCGAGCGAAGGAACAGTGACTCGGATTCGGAAACCTCTCCAAGGACGAGGAAACGGTCGCCTCAGAAGAGGCGCACTCTGGGCAGCTCGAGCGGCTCCGACGTGGCGCTTCACGAGGGCGCCGAACTGTCCCCTCTCGAGGACGACCAAGGTACTGCCCAATTCACAGCTAACGTTATAAGTAAGCCATGTAAATATGCTGTTGAACCGGCTACAAAGTTGGATTTATGGTGAGACTCGCGATTCGAGATGGCCCGCGCGGTATTTTGAACTCCAGGAAGGCGATTATGATTTTTCGCTGGATTACCACACAACCGACGTCCCTTCGGCTCTTCTTTTATATCATTTTTCATTCGTCCTTCATATCTTTCTACGTCATAATGAGTGTATGGGAAACTCTTACTTCTATTTTGCACGTTTGGTTCTTTGTGATTAACGCTACGAGTATTTATGGAACAAACTTGCCCCTTTTTGAAATTGACATGTTTATGAAAAATACAATTTCTACAACTTTCAATCGACGGTTCTTGTGTTCTGTAAATTTTTTATTTTATTTAATTCATTCAGTTAGAAATTTTGCCCCTCGAAGTTTTCTGTAATTAATTCAATGTCAATTTAATTTGAATTTTAGTAAAACTCGCTATAAGGTTAGTTCGGTTTAAATTTAATAAATAGGTTAATAATTAATATTATGTTTTATGAATGAGCATATAAAATAAATCGTAAACAATTATTTTATTTTAATTTATAAGTACTTACATTTTTGAAAACTTTGACAAAATTGAGTATTCCTTGATATATGAATGAAATTCAAAAAGGGGGTCAAGAATTTATCCCCTTGGTACTTTTAGGATAACGAACTTTACGGTACTTCTAGTGTTAACAAAATATAACCCATAGATTTAATTTTTGTCAATGGAATTTTATATGTTTGTAAAAATTATAACATATATTCCTCAGTACTGATAGATTGATAATCAATATAATTCATATTATTTTATATCCAAAAAATTGTACAAATATATAATTCCATCCAATTTTTTAGTTCAAAACGTTTTGCCCCACCTATGCAACTTGGTCTAGAGTGTTTTTCTTTTAAACTCTCATTTTCATCATCATTGAAAAATCACTGATCATATGTTTTATAACTGAATCCTTGAATTGGAAAAAAAGTTAATCAAAGCTAGATATCATCTCGAATTACGAGTACTGCATGACAAATAATCATTCATCATCATGATACATTCGTTCGCATCATAGACCTGCATCTTGCATGTTGCTTCTTGGCTGTAAGATAGTTAATCGAGCTAAACCACCTACTTTATATATGTGTATAAATAAAATGTAATGCGATAAAAGACCAATCCTCAAGTGGCTGAGGCTGAGAAAAAGTCAGAAAAATAAAGCTTGAATTATATCGCAGGTTCACTAGGATTCGACATTTGATCTATTATAATTCATCATTAATAAAATGGGGTTACTGGTAAACGGTACGGGAGTGAAATTCATTCATCCTGAGATTTGGACGGCCATTGGAAAACGATAACAATTTTTATTCTTGTTTCAACTACAAAATCCATGGAATTGAACAAAGTATGCTTTTCAATGTTTCAATTTATCTTTTTTTTTTTTTACATTTTTTCCCTTTCAATTTGAAATTTAACCAAATTTTCTTCTTTCATTTTGGAAACAACATTTATGTCTCTCTTTTTTTTCTATATTTCTCTCTTAATTTTCTTGCTTTGAATTAATTTAAATTTAAATTCATTTTTATTAATTATAAAAATAATAAATTGATCTTGATTAATCTTGGAATTAGTCATTTAAAAATAGATGTTGTTTCTTTTTTTTTTATGTATTTTTGAATTAAGACAATTGATAAAGATTTCTGAATCCCAGATCGAACCAGCTTCCCCATAGAACCAAACCAGAGGGATCAAAAAAGTAGGATCTGTTTCTGGATGTACGCGACTGCTGCTGTGTTGACAGTTCTCCTAGCAATAATCCTAGCCGTGGAGCCTAAGTCCTTAGAATATGCGATCCAATCTCTCACCAGCGATGCCTCGAGGCAAGCTGGGTACGAAATTTTTTTTAAAAATAACAAAAACCAAAAAAGAAAAAATTACATACAAACAAATGAAGCTTTCTTTTTCTGAAAAATTATAGAAACTGCCCAACAAAAGATAGAGATCGTAGAATAAATATCATCAAACTTACAGCATGAATTTCAGATCCAATCAGTTGTAGATTTTTTTCTTGATTTTTTTAAAACAAAACTACTCACCTATTTTTTTAAATTTGTATTTACATCTCCACTATTAGTATTTTTTATTAGCTTACATAATAACGAGCATATCAAGATAAAGCTAAAGCGTAGAGGGACCAACAATTATTTTCTAAGTAAGCGATTAGGATTGTTAGGCGAATTTTATCGTTTCAAAGTTGAGTAGTGAAAATTAATGATTCGATTCAAATTTTAATTACCAGTCAATCTGCAGTCAAACAGTGTAATTTATTTTCAATATGGTTAATTATTTTTCTTTGATAACAGAAAATGTTCGTCTAACAATACTAAACAAAAAAGTCAGGTTTAAAGGCCCCCCTAATGAATAATTGTTCAAATAATTTTATTATTTTTTATATTTCAAATAATTATTTTAAAAGATATGATTTTAGTTGAAAGAAAGAAGAAAATGCTAACTGCTTATTTCAGCAGCTTATTTGTCAGCTATGCACACAATCTCGCTATGTGCAGCACAGTAAAATAATAATAAAAAAAAAAAAAAAAAAAAAAACAAGTAATTTTATCTTTAAAAAATTCGTAAATTAAAAAAGTGTGTGTAACATAATGGTGAAGTTGAATATATAAAGGTTCTTCAAATTGAGAAACTGAATGAGTAATTAATGTTTTGTAAGATGTCAATGTAATGCTACAACTTATTATTTCAATGTGTCAAGTCTAAAACCCCTTGTTTGGGCATGTCTTAAAATTGAAAAGCAAAGATTGATCTTGGTGTATGATATAAAATATATTTTTGAGATACAATACGTCTCTATCGTATCTATACAACCTATGCACAATGAATCTTGTACTGTATGATCTTGTATTTTGCACAGAATCTGACTTTCTTCAACATAGCGAACCATCTTATGTAGAAACAACAACGACCGAAATTGATCCTGTAACACATGAAACGTAAGTGCAATTTAATAATCAAGATTGAATAATTCAAAAATTAAAATCATTGTGATTTAAAAATGAAACTGAATTGAGAAGATTGAGTTTGAAAAATGTTGTTTTTGCAGCATAACTAAAACAGTGCGAACGATAACAGTGTCGAGCAGCCAAAGCGGAGATTCGGAGGATCTCCGGGACTCGATGCAGAAAACAATCGACCAATTAATCTCGGAGGAACGAAAGGGCCAATAAGCACACTCATATGATTAATCATAACTTCGTTTGAACGCTTAAAAGATACTACAATTATATGTACATCAATTTCAATTGTTCCATCCTCCCTCCGCGAAATCCAATTAATATTTG
This sequence comes from Trissolcus brochymenae, assembly GCA_030523145.1. NCBI lineage: Eukaryota > Metazoa > Arthropoda > Insecta > Hymenoptera > Scelionidae > Trissolcus > Trissolcus brochymenae. The sequence continues at coordinate 2,381 of JAQQRF010001690.1, read as the reverse complement.
TCACACGCTCCCTTCTTATACGCTAGTTCGACTAAATCTACGTTAGTCTCAACTATGCCAGCCCGTCCACTATTGCTTCTTTCAATGTAAATTAAAAAAAAAAGAATCAACATAGAACATTTTCAAGACACTGATGTTTGAATTTGAGGAAAAAAAAAACATGAATTACTTAAAAACAAAACTTGTCACAATCCCTCTTTAGCGAGGATGGGAAATATTTTGTTCTAAAAAATCAGTGTGTTGGAATGGTGTTGATGAAATGAAAAATTCTTGTTAGAATATGTTGCATTGATTTATAATTGAAAAATATATATAAAATATAATTTTTATATATAATAACAAATACGTTGATATGAATGTGCCGAACGGCACGCGGTTTGAACAGTGGTTATAAAGTTTAGTGCACGTTATCACATTTTTGCTCGCAAAATAAAAAAGAAATGAATCATTATCATATAAACTAAAACAATGAAACAAAAAATTCTCAACGCTCCAGGCTTCGAATTTCTCGACGAGTGATGTATGTATAGTATAAAGAGAATTATTGTAATCGCAAGAAAGGTTTTTAAATGAAGTGGAAAAACGTTTAAAAAAGAAAGAGATGCTTGATTGATTTTATCGAGATGTTGTCTTGCCAAGTTGAGCGTCAAATAATTTTTCTGAAGCACAATAAAACTTTAGCGCTTTGGACTGGCTGAGTGGCAGATAACAATTATAATCTAGATAATGTAATAATAATATATACATATATATTATATATATATTGATTATACAAAAACAAAAATAATGTATATTTAACTTATTTAACGAACAATTTTCTAACGGTTTATTATTGTGTAAATTTATTATTATTTTTTGCATAGTGCAGATGATAAAAACAGAAGAACTATGTCTACAATATATTTGTAATGATTGTGTGCTATGTATTTTGTATACTTAAGTATCAAAACGAGCAAAGGCCGCAAGGACAGAATTGAATCAATTTTGTTAAGCTCGCGTTACAAAATGAAAAACAACAAAAAAGTATATGAACCATTTCGTGAATCGATTTATAAATTAGAACATTTGAAGGGAAAAACAATGTTTTTTATGTTTTAAGGTTGCCGTAAATAAATTCGCTTTTGATGTAAGAACAGAAACATCGTGTGAAATCTTATGTTACATGTAGAACTTCTAGCGTATAACAAATATATGAATATACAAATATCAAAAGCAAAATGTCTATGCATTGAAGATATATACATTTCAATTGTACGATAAATTATACTCTATGTTGCATACGATAGACTTGCTGAGATTCCACATGGCTTAAAGACCAAAGACACAATTAATTGAAATATTGATTTTTTCTCATAACCGTCACAAAAAGAAACTTTAATAATTGAAAACTCATTTTTTTCTTTTTCATTCATTCTTTATTCATCATTTAAATTATAACAGTCGATATAAAAATTATACGTACATATTTATAAATTACAATTCTCTTTAGTTGGAATTTCTTAAATTTACATTTAACGTGAATACTTTTCAACTAGAATAATTTAACAATTACACAGCCTGTCAATTTTCCTTCCTTAACTTTCAGAAAGCAAACAAAGGTTTGTTGAACGAACAACAATGATTTTTTTATTAATTCAAAATTGTGAGTTTTTCTTAACGCTGAGTTTGAAAGAGTTATTGATATTGAGTGCATGCAAAAAGTGCGCTAAGTGTGGCTGGTAGCCACTGGTCGAGAACTTTTCAGCCACGTGGACAACGTAGGCTCGCTGCTGGCAAAACGAATTATACATCTCCTCGAGCAATTCGAAGTTCGGATGAAAACGTCCGGACTGGTCAGACACCCAAGAGTGTGAGGTAATTCGACTGTGAAACTTCAGGATGATGCTGAAAGTCTGGCGGAGTGATTTTAAAATCATCTCGCTGCGTTGATTCAGCATACATCTAAAAAAAATTATTAACCTATAATTAAATTTTTTTATTCACAATTTAAATGAATAAAATTTAGTGTCTCAGAGGCAAACCCAGATAAAGTAACACAAATTTCTATATCAAATTTTCAATAAATGACTTTTTATCAAGTCCAGAAATTTTAAGAATTACATTATTAGAAATTAAAGAATGGATTTTTGCTTCCATTATCTTAGGCATATTTTTCAACCTTGATAAAATTTTTTTCATGTAAGAAACATGAGCCGCATAAAATGTGTCAATTGTTTCTGCGTTTTCAAGTTGTGCCTCGAATTCGGACCAGCTTGCATGCAAAACGCTGCAGGTGAGATATGTGTGGACTGCGTTCATGAACTGCATCATTTCAAATCGGTAGAGGTGAATCTGGAACAATATATTAAATTTCAATAAACTTGAATAAATAAAAAAATATT
>JAQQRF010001688.1:0-10024 GCA_030523145.1 Trissolcus brochymenae | reverse complement strand
GTTTAGAAAAATCTGGGTATTGTAAGACTGGTTCTTCACATAATTTTTGCTTTAATGTTTCAAATGCATTTTCTTGTTCTTCAGTCCATTCGAAAGGAAATCCTTTTTCGATTACTTTATTTAGTGGTTTTGAATATTTTGAAAAATCTTGTATAAACCGTCTGTAAAAACCAGCTAGTCCTAAAAGTTGTTGTACACTTGTGACTGTTTTGGATATTGAAAAGTTTTTGACTGCGTCTAATTTTTTTGGGTCTGGTCTGACACCATCGTCTGAAATGATGAAGTTTTTAAAATTAACTTAACATTTACACATTTTTCGGTGGGGTAGACTGTTGAGCCTCCCTCACAGGGAGGCACAGGAAGTTTCCCGAGCTCCCTTGGCTCACTTATTGCATTTTTTCATATGCAATTCTCGCAAAACAATTTTGTATCATATGACCTTGCAAGTTGCCAAATATACAATGAGTTCGTATATTGTTATTAAATCTTCCATGATTTGGGTTATTTCTGTTTCTGTCAATGTTATCGTTATTGTTAGTATTATTATTATAACGCTGTGTATTAGCGTTTGAATTGAATCTTGATTGTGTGGGCCAGTTATTATTATTCTGTTGATCGTTGCTTCGACAATCTTTGGAAAAATGACCATTTTTGTTATATTTAAGGCATTGTATATTTGCTCTACAGTCTTTTCCTGTGTGGCCTGTTTTGTTGCATGCTGCACAAATCGGTTTGATTTGAGCAACTCTTGCCGGTGAGAAAAAACATTCTTTTGCTGTATGACCCGTTTTTTTTGCAAATTTGACATATCTCTTTTTTCTGATTTTTTATTGAATGACAGTTTGTTGCTGTATGACCCTTTTTATTGCATATTTTGCAAGTAAAGAAAATATTACAGTTTTTTGCTGTGTGTCCGACATTTTTGCATAGTTGGCACATTTCTATATTTTTTGTGGTAAACAATTTGAGTTTGAGAACTTAAGTTTGAATTTTTTTATTGCACAAGGACCATAGATCATTTCCTTTATTTTAAAGTGATGCTCTATTTTTAAGCATACTTTCTATTTCGATTGCTTGTGGTCCCGCTTCATTAAGTGACTCTCTCTCTGTCATTAGAGGAAAAATATCTTTATTGAGTCCTAATACAAAATATCTACTGCAAGCTTTTTCAATTTCTAATACGCAATCTCGAGGTAATTCATTACTTTTTAATTCGTCTTTTAATTTTTCAAACAATTGACTTTGTATCATGCAAGTACGATTGAAATAACTTACAACATCTTCGAGCTCGTGTTGCACTAAACGAGAAAGTTCACCACAAATTTCGGTTGATGATTTGTTTGATGTATTTGATTGTATTTGATCTTGTATTGTTCTCAATAAATCATTAACTGTTTCATATGTATGACCGCGGACAAGCTGAAGGGCATCACCCTTAAGTCTTGTTTTAATCAACTGTGCTAATGCTCTTTCTGCATTTTCAGGTATAACTGATTTTGCGTCTTTGCAACCCGCTATGAATTCGTACAAGGAAGCGTGATCGTTTCCTCCCGAATAAGTAGGGATCATTTCTAACGCATCGCTCAAACGGAGCTTATATGTTTGTCTTTCTTCAGCCATGTCTGCTACTGTGTCTGTGTAAAGTGTATTAGACGAACTTGAGTCTATTTCCACAATTTCTATTTTAATGTTTTCAAATGAATTTTTATCGAGTGATTTTAAATCTGGTACGCTTGTTTGTCTTGTTAATTTGTTTTTAGTTTTTTCTGATGCCTACCTTGAGTCTGCTGATTTGCTACGTCTTTTTAAGGCAGAAATACCTGGTAATAATAATAGACTTTTTTCGACAGTCTTTAATAATTTTGTTTGACTGCGTAGTAATTTGAGATTCATGGAAACATTATATAAATTGTTTTTCTTGTTATAACGTTGTGTTATTTTTGTATTATTTTTTCATTTGTGGATTTTTTTTTTGTCTTTTTTATGTAGATCTGATATAAAGGTTATGTTTTATTTCCCCAAGATTGTGGATTGTCGAAGTATTTTTAGATAAAACTGTTGTACATGTGAGGCAATCGACGCTTGGTTTAACGTTAAATAATGGACGTTCACGATAAGAACATGCGGTACATTTTAGTTTAAAATGATCTGCTGTTACAACAAAATGATTAAGAATGTTTAAATGCCATTGTCTATTAGGGTAAATAAATTGTTCATTTTCGTAATAAAATTTACCGCAAAATTTTATATTTTTAAAGTCGAAATAATTCAGATTGTTTTGTTTAACGCAAACGTAGTTCATTTGGTTCATGCTGTTTTAATGCAAAAATATTATTGCTCACCAATTTTTTATTCCTCAACATTCAATGCTAGGCTGAGTCCCACTTGCAGATCTCGGCGAATCATGGTTGCTGGTATGGTTTCTCCGCAGATTAGTGTGGTTTTGTTTTCCGACGTTAAACTCCAACCTCGTTTATCGATCTTTGTCGAAGTTTCGATACAATCGTCACACTCAGAAGCAGGTCGAATGATGTAAAGTTCGATGGTGCACCGTACACATACATGGGAAGACGCTGGCAGATTTTTGTATATGAAATGTAAGAAGTGTGCCTTTCTAGCGGATTCGAATATTGCAAGTTCATACGCGCAAATTGTACAAAATGTTAGCACATCTGATAAACTGTTTCTCACGTGAAAGAACTGTAACTATTATTCGAAACACTTATAGTTGTTGAAATTAAAATGTTTTTAATGTTCTTTCTTAAAATTGTATTTACTTGTTCCAAGGTTAAATTATTGTCACTATTGTCACTGGAATCACTGGAAATGTGTCTTACAGCTGAATTGTTGAGAAAAATTTGTGTTTTTTTTTTTTTTTTTTATTCGCAACGGGGCACTGGCATACTACCGACTTGTAGCAGACGTTCTTCACCTGAAGTTATCGTATACTCCTCCTCGCGATCAAAATTTTTGCCTTGTTCCTTTATAATATTAAAGCAAGAATCGCAGTTAAATGCTGGGCGAATAACTCCCCAGGTTACGTCACAATCCGCGCACTTGAATTCTACATTGTCGTCGACTTTTTCAATTTTATGTATTTTTTTCCAAAGATACACATCCTCAATAAAGCGCCAATGTTTGGAACAGTTTTTGCAGTAAATTTTTCGTTCCCCTGTGTGAGGATTAATGACAGCTATTAATTGGCGTTAATTGGAGGAAGCAATAATATCCTTTTTCATAAATTAATGTCTTGGTTGCCTCGTCGCATTCGTTGTGTTTTGATTTTCTGAGGGTTGACATTTAGTATGTTGCTTGGAACTGTTCGTCTGAAAATTCACCACTTATTTCAAGACTTCTCATGCCGTCTTCAATATTTTGTTCGTTAAACTGGATAAGGATTTCAGCGATGCACGAATAAGAACTTGCTCTTTGTTTTTCCAAGATTTGATTGTCACACCTTGGGCAATGCCAATCTTGATAACGCGGATTTTTTATAAGTATGTGCCAGTTGACACCTTCGAATATTTGTTCACCAAAACTGCAAGGTCAATTGCACAAAATTTGCACAGGTACTGTTCGGAATCCGTGGAATAATACACTTTGTCTGATTGTTTAAGACAAAAATATCCGTAGTAATCGAGGGATCGTCTGATGTCGTCTACCCAATGCATTGTTTCGGCGATTTCTTCGGCGGGAACGTTTGCGCCGTTGATAATTTCTCCTGGTTGTTATGCCTCCCTAAGGGGTATAATGTATGTGATAAAAATTGTATTCGGGATAAACTTTTCGTTTATTCGGAATCACGCACCGTGTACAATTAATTCGACGCGAACAAGACCGGGTCAGAGTGTGAACTCGATTGATGTAAAGCGTGAACTGCCCGCTGAAGGCGGTGTCACCGTTTTTAAAGGTGAGGCTTAGGTGCCTTGTGTGATGGTTTTTCGGAAATCGCTGATGCAGTGGGACCGCGGATTGTGATGGTTTCTCACCGAAACGTGACGCGGTCCCACGTGCAAAAGTCCCGAGTTGGCAAAATCCCGTGAGCCGTCGGTAGCATTTCTACCGAAAAGGTTCAATAGCCGTGGGATAAAATAATTGTTATCAAATATGTTATTAATAATATAAAAGTTAATGTAAAAAAAGGGATTATGCGGGGCATAACAGTCGCCCCTCCTTGTGGTGGCGCGAGGCCCTTCGTGCGAAGTTCCCCTACGACATAATCGTCGTAGGGGAACTTCGGCCTGCATTTCAGGTCGTCCCATAGGTCCGACGTAGTTCAGTTTGATGAGTCGTGTCATACTGAGGTGAAAATATGGCATCTGGGGTAGATCATCTGGTAAAAGTATGGCATCTTCCTGGTGAGGTGCCAATGATGGGTGCGGTACAATATGTGTTGCTTGGGGTCGTTTAATATATCGACCTTAAGATAATTTTTGGCACCTGAAAACATTGAACAACAGCAGTAGGGGTTCTTTGGTTTAAGTCTAACTTATATGCGAAGGCAGTAAGGCCTGTCTGGCTTATCATTAGTATGATGATATATAATTTGTATGGTTATATATTGTAACGTGGCAGGGCTCGTAAGACTCAGGGACAATGGAAACTGACCCGAGGATCTCCTGAAATTACTCACAGAGTTTTTTCAGGATGATCATGTACAATAGTTGCCAAATGGCGTATTCAATTTTGTTTTTTTTTTTATAATTAATAAACTACAGGGAATCAGCTAAAGCGAAACCGAACCCTGTTGAACTAATTACCGACCGAACTTTTTTTGGCAATTTGGCAACTAGTTGTAGGATGACATTCTTTTTCTCTGTGTAGTAGCCATAAGTGCTACACTACAGCTGTCACCGAAAAAGAGGTTATCTTTTTGTTGTCGCGTGCGAAACAAGTGTATTGCTCTTTTACAAAGTTTTTTTGGATTGTGGCGAGGTTTTGGTGCTGATTTGGCTGTCGGACGTGTGTCGGCGAGTCGGAGAAGTTCCTGGCGTTGTGTTCCTGACAAGAGGTGATTGTAATTTTGACATTTTATATGCAAATTGACAATCACTAACTTGTGCTTTTCTTGCAGGACTGTTGTTTGTGTTTTGGCGAGTGGTGCAAATTGGTCACTAATAGGATTTTTCCCGAAGGGTGATTTTTTTTTGGATTTGCCTGTTTGTTGGCCGAAGTTGCCAAAAATTTGCGAATGGCGAAAATTGAGTTTTTTTGGTTTTGTTGGGCTGGAATCTGCCACTTAGAGGTAAATTCATTCCCTTTTCTTGATTTTTATTGGCGTTGACACTGAAATAAGGGTGTTATTTTAGGTTTTGTAATTTTTAGTTCAGCAATTTTCGACGAGCAACATTCACTCATATTTTGAGTCTGGTCCACTGAGGGGACAATTTTGGTTGATAGTGGATACTTGAGGGAGCCCTTGCCATCTAATTCAGCGATTCCTTTGTTTTGTTTGAGGCTTTCAAGTGCCCTTGGGTGATTCAAAGGTAATTATGATCACAATTGAAGATTTTCGGCTACACGACAACACGGAAACGGTCCGTGCGTGGTTAGCCGAAACGGATATTCGCGAGGTTTTAGCGTTCGCCAACCGGTATGGCATAAACGAAGTCGGGACGACGTCGGATCTGATCTTGCGTTTGATCCGATATTTTGAGCAAATTTTTCTCGGAATTAGTGACGTATTGCTGGACGAGGATGTTGTCCACGGTTCACACGTGCAAACGGATGATAGGCCGGTCGGTCGGGTTTCGCGTCGTGTGGGGGTTATCGGAGACGAGGCTGACCGTGAATCGGAGCGTGGTTCAGTCTCGGATTTGAGTAATCCCGCCGATATTACTCAACGACCGCGTCCGAGTCGAGATATTCCTCGTCGGCAACTGAGATTTGACCTTGGGGACACTACAACTGACGAAGTTACTAGTGTTGTCGTGTCGCGTGATAAACCGTGGCGAGTTGGGTCGCGATTCAGCTCAACCCTGTTTGGGGAGGAGCTGAATCAAACTCAACCCAATACATCGGGTGCAGGGATCAGTATGGGAAATTCTGGGGAAAATTTCAGGGTAAATCGGTCACTAAATATTACGGACGCTTCAAGCAACTTCTCGGGTTCGTTCAGGGATAAACGTAAAGTGATTAATGGGTGGAATTTAAAGTTCTCAGGCGACATTTCGCATGATGATTTGTCGGCTGAGGAATTTTTAATCACTATTCGCGAACATCGTAGGGGATCGGATATCTCAGATGAGGAGATGCTTGAAGCGCTGCCGGCACTTTTTGAGGAAGTCGCGCTACGGTGGTATCGCCTGGAAAACGCGTTGTGGGAAACCTGGGCCGATTTTGAAGAGCACTTCAGTGTGCATTTTGGCGACGAAAATTTTTATCAGCGTGCTCGCGAAGAAATTCGAAATCGCACCCAGGCTCCCGGCGAACCAATCGGCAACTATCTGGTCTGGATTCGGTACGGATATGCGTTTCGTACGGCCACTCCCAACTTTATCGGAGCAGTTGGATGTGGCATATACGAATTTGCATCCCGAATTGAAAATGCGAATCGGCCGCGAGGAATTTTCGAATTTTTATGAGCTAGAGTCACTCGGAAAATCGTATGAAGCCAGGAAGCGTTCCTGTGCTTCATATCATACACCAACGAGATCTTCGCACTCATTGTTTCCGGAGTCGGGGTATGCGTCTCCGGAAAAGTCAAGGGCTCGATTTGCTAATTCTTCACGGCGATTTTCAGGAGGTTGTTAGGCGGACAGCGGAGTGCGGCCACTGAAATCGACGAGAAGCCCCTCGTCGAGGACTTAAGGGACGAAACCTGTGCTGCGGAGAGCAGACAGGTCCTCCCCACGAACCAGGGCAATAAGTCGCGCCCTCAAGTCACCGAGAAGGCTTTAGAAAAGAATAAAGGTAAAGAAAATTTGAATAAGCCAATTAGTGCGATAAAGGGTCCTGGGAAAGTAGTAAAGAAATCGGTGAACACACGGGAGCATGAATGAGTCACTAAGACAGACGGAATGGACGATGCTTCACCTAGTGCCAGCACGGATGTGGTTGCGGAATTTTCGCATCCGTGTTGGAATTGTCGGAAAGTGGGGCACCGATTTTCGCAATGTAAGGTTCCGTTGACTATATTCTGTTTCGCCTGTGGTAGGCGCGGGGTCCGCAAACCACAGTGTGAAAGAAGCCGTTCGCGTCAAGAAAAGTCTTGAGGGCTAGGGCGCTCCCGCAAGTCTCGTCGAGAAGACTCACGCGCAGGACTAACTCCTCCAGGAGTCAGATCCTTGTAGCGCGAAAAAGAGTCCAGTCTCTTGACTGATCTCCTTGCTTGCGGGGAGCTAAAATTAGGTGAAGAAGATTTGCGTCCCTACATTGAGGTTAGGTTAAATCGGGTTAAGATCAGGCTACTATTGGACACTGGGTCTACCCACTCATATCTCAGTTCGTCGGGATATGAGTTAATAGGGAAGCCACTGATCAAGGAAAAAGAAAATGTATTCGTTAGTATGGCTAATGGCGAAAAAGAGCCTATTTTGGGAATTGTCAATTCGCGTTTAGAGTTTGCAGATTCGCGATTTTCTGCAAAGTTCCGAGTTGTTAGGTCACTGAATTATGACGGAATTTTAGGTGTGGATAACATCTTAAAAATGAAATTGAGGATAGATTTCAGTAAAGAGTATCTCAGTTTAGAGCCTTCTGCTAGTGAGTTTTTGAACAACGAAGTTGTTAACGCGTTGGTGGAAAATTCTTGCGCAAGTTTTAACAAGAAGAAGAATTGCAAGAATTAACAGCGCAGCAGAAGAGGACACTAAAAGAGAAATTAGCTTGGCGAGACCCACTTAGTTAAACACCACATAGATGTGGGGGACAACCCGGCGGTAAAGCAGAAAGCTTACGATGTTTTGCCAAAGATCCGAGAAATTATGCATGCGGAAGTGGATAAGATGTTGGCCGAAGATATAATCGAGCCTTCTGATAGCGACTGGGCTAGCTCAGTCGTAATGGTGAAGAAGCCCGAGGGAAAATACCGTTTCTGGGTTGACTGCAGAAAAGTGAATGATGCCACAAAGAAGGACTGTCCACTTCCGAAAATTCAGACCATCTTAGATCGTTTAGGGTCGGCGAAATATATCACGACGATAGAATTAAGCCAAGCTTATCTACAAATTCCGTTAGATGAGGAGAGCAGGAAACTGCTTTTACAGTTCCTGGAAAAGGTCTTTTCCATTTTGCTCGTATGGTTTTCGGGTTGACTAACGCTCCAGCCACTTTTCAAAGGCTGATGGACCAATTGATCGGGCCCGAACTAGAGCCCTACGTGTTTTGCTATTTAGACGACATTATCATTGTCACTGAAACTTTCGAGGAGCACTTAGTGCAACTCGAAAAAGTCTTAAATAGGATTCGCGAGGCAGGGTTATCTATAAACAGAGACAAAAGCCACTTCTGCGTTGACGAAGTCAAATATCTGGGTTTCATAGTCAATTCGGAGGGTTTGAAGATCAACCATGAAAAGATCGAGCCGATAGTTAACTATCCCCCGCTGGATAGAATCAAACAACCGAGACGTTTTCTGGGGATGGTTTCGTGGTATCGTCGGTTCATTGATAATTTTTCAGGTCGTGTTCAGGATTTGCTGGTTTTGCTTCGCACAGGAAAATCATGGCGATGGGGTGAGGCTCAACAGAGAGCTCTCGATTACGGCCTCGGTGCTGTTTTAACTCAGACGAGGTACGGGCAAGAGCGGGTTATAGCGTTCGCGAGCAAAACTATGAACTAGGCAGAGAGAAACTACACAGTCACTGAAAAAGAATGCCTTGCTGTCATCTGGGCGATACGAAAGTTTCGGTGTTACCTTGAAGGTAATTAGTGATTAGTGAAGTAATACCACTTCACGGTAATTACCGACCATTCCAGTTTGCGTTGGCTTCACAACCTGAAAAATCCAACTGGCAGGCTAGCGAGATGGGCACTGGAGATGATGGGATACGATTTTGAGATCGTACATCGTAAAGGGGCTTTGAATCATGTCCCCGACGCCTTGTCGCGAATGTATGAGACAACTGAAACTCTTGCGGCTATCGAGAAAATAAAAACTACGGATACTTGGTATTCGGACCGACTGGAGAAGGTGCACAACTTCCCCGAAAGGTTTCCGAATTGGCGAGTGGAGAATGAACAACTGTTCTTTCACTGTCCAGATCAAGTTCTCGAGCAGATCGTCGAGGACTTGGATGCCTGGAAAGTTGTTGTTCCACAAAGCAAGAGATTGAAAGTGCTAGAAGAATGTCATGACCGACCGACATCAGGACACTTAGGTGTCGAAAAGGGTACCTACTTCAGGGTAGCCAGCGATTATTATTGGCCAGGTATTTTCAGGGATGTAGTTAACTACGTTAAGAAGTGTAAAACGTGCCAGGCCAATAAATCAGACCAGTCCGGGAGTAAAGGACAGATGGGTCTGAGAAACATAGAGACGCCTTGGTCGGTAGTGTCTGGTGATATAATGGGGCCCTTCCCCAGGAGTAAATCAGGTTATGCTTATCTCCTCGTATTCCAAGACTTGTAAACCTTGTGAGTAATATGCTGACACACATAACCTCAAAATATTTTGAGGTATAATGTGTCATACCGGTCAGTCGGACATATAAAAATGCTTGGTCATCAGAATTATTTTATATTTCAAATAGCTCACGACGGCCATGTCACCCACGTACGGCGGTAGCGCGATCACTACAAACACATAGCCCCCTCTCCAGATATATTGAAAAGGAAAAGGAAATCAAATAAAAAGAATCAAAGATGTCGTGACAGTTGTTTTATTAGGGAATTTAATTACAACTATACTACAAATTTTCACACTGTGCTTATCATTATCTATACAGAGTGTACAAAACATATTTACACGTTGATTTATACATTCTTTCATTCAGCATCGCTCACATAGCCAAAAGGTCGTGAATAAAATTCACCGTGGGGTCGCGATTTTTTCAGCACCGGCTTGACCGTCTTTGTCTCCGTA
>JAQQRF010001687.1:0-18227 GCA_030523145.1 Trissolcus brochymenae | reverse complement strand
ACGCTACCACCGGCGACCGGTAGGCTAGCTCGGCGACGACGACATTCCGCCACCCGACAGCATCCCCGGCGACCGGGCGATCGCTGTCATCCCCCCAAAAGAACACCAGGTGTTCAAGTGGCAAGCATCCACGACCCCGCTAGCGACCAGCTAGTGCTCAAGCACCACAGTGCGAATAGCGAGTGCCCACGCACCACAGTGCGATTAGCGAGTTCCCACGCACCACACGTGCACCACGCAAGTGAGCACGCGTCAAAACAGCGTGTGCTAGAGGGCGCCACGAGCGCCACACAATTACGCCCACAAGAGGCGCACGCCCACTTCGCCATTGCTCACGGCAGTTCGCATTCAACACGAATCTGATACCGAAACCAGCGGCAACCAACATCCACCCGCTCAAAAACAGTAGCTATTGAGGGCGCCACCTGGTGGTTTCCCGAACAATAACAAATATTTAGATATAATAGAGTTTAATTAATTTATTTTATTTTTTCATTGATTAAAATAAAAAATATGGATTTTCATTATTATGAAGCATTAATTTAGATTATTAGAATTGAAAATTGTAGAAGATCAAGTTAGGTCCTATAAATTGTTTCTGAACGATGACTCATCGTGAATTTCAAGTAGGATTCAGGAAACCTAATAAACGAAGAATTGTTATTGTTAAAAATTTGGTGTCTCTAAATTTAGTGTTCCTGTATAAACAGGATTGTTATGCCCCAGTATATATGATTCGTACTTTATTTAAACATTCTTTTAACTTTTATTCCAGAAAAATATCGAGTGTCTTCGACACTCAATATCCGCCTCGACTACATGCGGCCATATCTTATCAATGCATTTTCTGCGAATTCCGCCAATTAGACAATAGGCCACGTGCAGATGATGACGTAATTTGCACTCAACACTGATACCATCTCCAGGCGCCCTAATTATATGGGCATACCTCCCATCATCGCAAAACCGACTCTATAGAAACAGGGTGCAGAGCACCAGGGTCATCTTATTATCTTATTATCATATACTCATCTTATTCTCATACTTACTTAATTATCGTACATTTATTCATTTAATTGCCATTATCAATAAAGTCTCAGTCTTGAAAATAACAGGATCAAAAATGACGAGTTTTTGGGGAATTACTTCGAAGGGAAAGTTTGTGAATTTAATTTTGTTAGACAATAAGAGGGTAATTCCCAGTTTCGAAAATACGTAATCGGATTAACGATGAGTCATCCACGGCCCTTCAGGCTTGGGAAATTCGAGGGATCATACCTGGGTTTTTTGGGTCTTGCGGACCAATTACAACAATTTTCTTATCCTTGCTCTCAAATTAACGCCCCACCAAAATTAGTTCATCAGCAAGTTTGACTAGTCTAGTCTAGTTTGTCAACGTTAAGTTAACGTCTAAGTTACGTAGTGTTCCACGCGTACTGTCAACGTTTAAATAAGTCGTATTTAAAGTTGATGGTGTTCAAGACAAGATGCTGTTCATACTGTAAAGCAAATCAAATTGATTTGATGTAATGTTTTAAAAAAGAATCCGAAGAACTTCAAATGGAAATTGTTGATAAATCGGCTCACATTAATTACTAAGATTTGCCTTACAACAGATTTTCACCATTAGCATATCATGCAAGGGAATTTAACGAAATCAAAAATGTGGCAGCAACCGAAAAAAATTACGATGAATTACGAAAAAAAAGCCGGCCTATTGGAGGAAAATTCTAAGAATTTTTTATCTTATACCTTTGAAATTTCTAATTCAAAAGTAGAACAAAATAAAACTGCTACAGTGGTTTCCTCTTCGCCTGCAGTTGAAAACCGCACTCGGGATAATCCTCGACAACACTTATGGCAAGCACTGAAAAAATTGAATATAAACCAAAATCTAATTACTAAAAAAGATGAACAAATAATTTTAAATAACCAATGGTTACGTACTGAACATATGACAGCTTTCATATCATTTCTTACTCAATTTATGATCCAATAATTCTTGACAGGTTAAACAAAGTCAATCCTGTTCTCGTAATCAGAAGCACATTCAAATTCTCTACGGACCTTCTCATTGGATTACTACATATTACGATCTTGAGTCGTTGTACGTATACGATTGAATCAACGTTGTTTAACTGATTATCAAATCAAAGTAATTAAAAAATTATATCCCAATTTAGATAAAAAAAATTTTTAATAGCCAACGTTGCAATAACTGCAAGCAGTTATTTCTATCCTACGGGGTGAAATTTTAAGGATATAATGTGAAAGTTAATAATAAGTAGTTAGCACTATTGGTTCCATAAATATTTATTATAGTTGTTATTAATCTAATTCATAAAGTGATTAATTAAGCTCATCTGTATCATCAGTAGTAATTGTTTCGAATTCTGAAGTTTATCCATGTTTTTTGTACCATTTAGTTAACCTGTATTTATAATAAAATTGTTTTATTATATTACATAATTACTATTATAGAATGATATACTAATATTTAATAGTTGATTTACTGTCTGACTTCAGGGCTATTGATATTATGTATCAATGCAGAGTCATGCGGTAATGTAATTCATTTGTTATTTTTGTAAACTGAAATTTTTGCTTTTTTAATAGCTGTGAGGTCGCAGATTCCGTATTGTCAAAAAAAAGACTTGATGACTTTCACTGTTACATTTATTAAACAATTCTCTGTTTTATAATCTTTCACATATTTTTATAAGTTTGAATTATTCTTTTTGAATCCTTGCGCGGACTATTCGTCTAATGAGTTTGGTGGCGAACTGACTGGAGCAGTGCTCCGATGCACTTCTTTTATAGAGAAAAATTCAGCAAAAGTCACGTATTAAGTGTCAATTAGAAAATAATAGGGTGCCCTAGTTCGAATTTCTTAGAGTCACATAATCTAAATATTGGACTGAGAATAAATATTCGACTCGACTCATGAGTTGAAAAGTTCCGCCTCATAAATTAAGCTCTCGTAGCACAAATGTTTTGTTCTCCTGTCTTTTTGATAATTTATTAACCTTTTTTATAAATTTAACACTGATGATGCCAAGAATATTCTGAGCAAGAATATAATTTGTTATAAGTAAATAAATTTAAATTTTGTCGGTCATTAATAATTAAATTTGTTCATAATATTGGAAATCATGCAGGATGTAACAGCTAATATGTCTGAAGTAGTATAATTAATAATTTGTGATTTAATATATATTCTTTTGAATATATAAAAATTTTATGACACTACTTAACGAACCCAATGAAGTAAAAATAATAAAATAAAATAAAGTAAAGTCTGATGGTAACTTTTCAATCTCTGATAATTTTGTGAAAGAAAATTCTAAACATGGTAAATCATTATCATTTTTAATTATTTCGATTACTTTCGTTTCTTTTGTCAAAATTATTTCACACTTATGTTCCAACTTGTTAAATTATTCATTCTTATGTTGTACGATATTCCCTTTTAGATTATATACTTTTTCCAGTTGTCAAATATTTTTTGTAAGTAGTTAGGTAGCATAAATATTGACGCGTTGTTATTAGTGTAGTTCTATATGAAAATAATTATCAATTACTGTAAATGATTCATGAAACTTTCGCGCTTCTTCGTTGAAGGCTACGTAACGGATTCTTCAAGATTTATCTACTAGATCGATACTAAAGATGTGACCATTACCAGTTTCTGTTTTATATTTTCGTAGAAATGATTTTGAAAAAACACGAGCTTGTATTAAAAAGCTGTAAAAAGAACTTATGTATTGAAAAGTAATTAAAGTAATAAAATTAGATTTTTATATTTTCAATTTTGTTAATTTACAATTGGTTAATTCAAATGCAGTGTTTCACCTGGTGACATCCGCAGTTAAATTTTTTATTACAGAGTATTCTTTCTTGTTTTCATGTTTTTTATCATGATTTTTTGTGCTTTGTGATTCATCATCAGTTTTCTTTAATCTTTTTGAACTGATGGGTGATGTTGTTGCAAGGTTTAAAGTGTGTCATCGTTTCATGTTTTATAAATTTTGGTTTCTTTGATTAATATTGAAAGTCACTTAGAAATCTGTATGTTATGGCCAATGTTATTAGAAATATTAATTTTATTAAAATCTGTCAAATAATTTTAAAATAAAATAAACCTGAAAATTAAATAGAACGAAGTTCAAGATAATATGTCATTTTTGAATTAGTGTTTAAATTGATTAATGACAGTTTAAAGAAATTGTGACTGATTTAATAAAACTTTTATATTTCTGGTTCTAAATTAATGTGTATAATGGCGCAGAATTCATCTAATGAAAATAGGGATGGTAATAATGTTTGATTGTCAATATAAAGTTGTACCAATTGGAAAATTCTTGATGAATTTATTCTATATATATTTATACTTTATATTTCATAGAGATTCAAAGATATTTTGAAGAATTTGGATTAGGAGAAAAATGGGTTAGGAGAAATTAAATGTTAAAATTATCCTGAGACACGCCATCAGACACAACCAATCAGAAACATACATAAGGCCCTCGGCCCTACTGTCATCACCACTACAAGGACTTCCGCTTTCACCACCCACACTCACTGCATCTTTAACATCCGCTTTCACTCTTTTTTCCGGCTTACACCGAAATGCATCTCATGCACCCTTGTTACAGTTATTATTAAATCCGTTTATAGTTAATCAATCCGTCGAATATTTATTTTTTAGCCCTGCCAGTTTAACAAGAAAATATTTAATCTGATATATTGCTGCAAGAAGTGGAACAGGAAAAAGTATTACAAAGCTTGGGATATAAAGTTTTATGATTTCTAAACAATTAAGCAAAGCCGACTATGATATTCTTATTTTCATTAAACTTAATCCAATACTATTAAAAAAAAAAAAAGTCTCTGATTTTCACTATTATTCGTTGTTTAAAATATGAAATCGGGCTGGTAAGAGGTTTTTGTTTTAGGAAGAAATTGTAGGATATGTATGTTTCACGTTGTTATTAATTGATTAATAACAATTATTATTAATATTTTTAATGGAAAAAACATTAATGAAAAAACATTTTTTAGTTTATATTTTAAATTGTACAAATAGATTATTATTTATTTCTGTGTAACGGTTTTAACCTTACTTTGTCTCTTTGAATCATTCAGAAAGCCAATAAAACTCTTACCTAATGTGAATATCGACAGCGTTTTATTAAGTTTATATAAAGATAAGTTTTTATAAAGAGAAATGTCTAGTTTTTAAGAAAATTCACTTAATTTCGCATATTTTATCCCTTTAAAAAAAGTTGGTGACACACCGAAGTTGCCGTTTGGTTGTCACTTTTCGGTCATCGCAAATGCGCGCGCATTGCTTTTGCGTCCGTCTTTCAAAAGTTTGATTCAAAATTCAATGTGACAGGTTGGCGATATTTGTTTTATCATTTATTAACACAAAATTCAAAATGATGAGATTTTCACAAAAAGTGATAATTATATACAGTTTTGTACTGTAAGAGTTTTATTGTTATATATTTTGTCATAGTATTCTTTTATTTAATATGGATACAATTTTTTTTTAATAATTGAAACACACTATACACAACACAATGATAATTATATTTTTGTTTATTAATAAACGATTGGTTGCCAAAATTCTTTTATACAATTTTTCATTCATAATTGAAACACACTAAGTTATGTTTTTGTACATTTATTTAATACAAACACATGAATTGAACATTTCTTGAAATCATTCTCTATTATATATTAATAAATAATTGTATCGAATAGAAGCATACAGTACTTTTCAACCCTGACTGTCTTCAGTGTTAGAAAATGGTACAATTAATCATCGAACAGAAAAAAATTTTTTTGAGATTCCAACAAGAAAAACCAGTCAGAAGTTGACCAGTTGATTTAATACTAAATACAGTTTTTTCTTAATAATTAATCAAATCGCAATTGTAAATGCTCATTATCTTTTTTTTGAGATATGATATGTAACTGATAGTAAACACGTTTAAATTAACAAATTGATTTGTATCCGGCCAATAACCATTTGAACGGTTTTCGTGTCGCATTGATTTTTCTGATGTCATCCGAAGAAATAATTGACAAGGTTAACAATCCGTTAGGCTTTTGATTTAGAATTCCTTTTACAGCAACTTTCATCCCTTTTTGGTTGAGTGAGTCCTTGAGAAGGTCGTCCGTTTTTTGGTCAATGCTGACGATCATTTGTAGTTTATATTGGCCGTCAGTGCCCGATCCTGACAGAAAGTCAATCACTCTATCATAAGTTAGTGTAACTCTGCGGTAAGGAGTTTTGATGTAGAATTCTATTTCTATAAAAGAAGCAAATTAAAATTTAATTATTAGTATTAAAATTTGATATATTTCACTAGGTATTTTAAGTAATTTATTTTCACATACCAATCGTTTTACCGACACTTTCATTGATTCCTTTGAGTGAACTATATACTTTATTCGTTACGATCTTATCAAAGTTTTCCTTGAAAATTCCGTCAACCGTTAATTTTGTGCACTTTTGAACGTGCAACTCAAATCGGCATTTGGCACGATTATACTTTGGGTTCGAAGGTGTCTGAACTTTTAATTTTTCCAAGAAAAGTACCTATAAGGAAATTAAGGAAATATTAGAAATTCATTTCCATATACCCTTTTTGTTTATAAAAATTTATATATGTTTTGTTTAACATATATATAAATAAATATATATTTACCAATCCATTTTGCACAATTTGTTTTGAATAATGATGAGATTGGTCATTCCAAGCGGAGACCTGAACAGTGTAGTTATTTCCATTGCTTATTGTAAAAGTAAAAACTTCACCACGACTGGTCATTTTAATTTGCGTCAGTTTTGTCACATAACCATATAAATTGCTGAAAACAAATGTACAAATCAGATCAGTTTTTTGAATAAAATATTACATATTATATTAATGAAAAATGAAATGAATTAAATCATTAAAATAATTTTCCAAAGGCATTCATACAGTGTGACTTATTTTTTTCAACTGAAACTTACAAACTGGTGTCTCCATTAGCCAATTGATCGAATGCTTCGTCCGAAGTAAAAACACTACTATCTGAAACGACGGTCAACTCGGACGTTTTGTCTGTCATGTTTTGAAATTAACTGTAAAATATACAGAAAGTTCGATGAATTTTCCCTTTTCACTTCTTCAATTCGCCAATTCTTCACTTGTGAAAGTAATCGTTTTGTTTGACAAACTAACTCTAAAAATCAACGGAAGTGTTTTGTTTTATTTTTTTTCTTTAGAAATATTTTTATTCAAATTTTAAATCAATTTTTTTCGTACAAAAATAAAATTCACAAATTTATACTTTGTATTATATAATTAAAAAAAAACTAAAAAAAGTCAAATTTTTTAAAAATATTTACTCTTATCTTTCTAAATTTACAAAAAAAAATCAAAATGTATATAGCGTTTTGTTATGCTTAAAAAAATAACTACCAAAAACTACACAAAAACTACATCAGAATAAATTTTATTTTCATTTTTAAACAACTTATGCAGTATTATGCCATATATATTTAATTTTTGTGAATTGAAAAAATGAAATCATTATATATAAACATAAACGGTATAAACGGTGCTGAAAATTTGTTACCGCGAAATCTTACTGTTTCCATCCCTTTGACTGAAACAAAAAACAAATTTCATGTAAAAATCTATTTTTTATGTTAAGAAAATTATTTGTTATCAATAAAAAAATTTCTTTAATAACTTACTTTTCTTTCGGCATCAATCACATCGACGGCTTTTCTTTTTTTTGGTAAAAATGTCTCTTGGCGAAGTTTTTCTTTCGGTAAATTACCGTCCAATTTTTTAAATAAATCTAATGAAGAAACGTTGAGATAGTACGGAAAACTATCACCCTTCATTGTTCCGGACACTAAGAGATGTGTGGTGGTCATGAACTTTCCCAAAATACTTTTGTCTGTACAGCGAATTTCCAATCTGAGTTTATCAGAACACAAAGTACCAACACAGATTGGTATGGAAATCCCAAAGTATAAGATGATATAAAAATTTGTTTTTAAAATTTTCAACTTAATATGCCTAAAAGATACTTACTATTTTGAGCATCGTACATGAGTACATCTGAAAAATTGACCTTTTCATAAGTCTTCGCTTCACTGATTCTACCATGCAGCCTGATGACTGTGTTTGGTTTGTAAGTTAAGTCAATTTTGACGTTTCCACTGCTGTAGCGTTCATTGCGTTCTTGCGCAAACGCACCGTCAACATGTAGAATCTGAAAAATTACATAAAATAAATTACTTTTTGTTACGTTATATAAAATCAAAAAGCTCACATTATTGCGTACATTATTCAGCTGGAAAAGCGGCTGAACTTTTGGTACGTCATCACCCCACACGGTTAGTTGGACTGTCCAGTCGTTGTTTGTTAAAACAAATTTTACTCTAGATTGCATTCCTCGCATTGTGTCCACTATTTGAGACGTTCCTACAGAGTGGACCAAAAAATTTTAACAAATTTTAAATTTTATATATATATATATATATATATTATATAAAATAAAACGAAATGATTTTAAAACTTACACATTTCCGTCAAAAGGCTTAATGTGATCAAAAAGATCCGATGGAGAACAATCCATCATCGGATCTGACGAAGCAACAAAATAATTTTCATTCTCTTCCTCCATTATTTCATCAACATCTTCAGTCACGCATGTTGAATGTTTCATTGAATTTTGATAACCAGGTTGACTTTTCTTATCGCACATTTTTGTAACGAAATTTTTTTTTAGTTTTGCTTCACGTTGTTTTGACAACCGTTTCTCACTAATTGATTGAGAAAAAATTTTGTAACAAGATTTTCGTTTAGTTTGGCTTCACGTTATTTTGACAACCGTCTCTCACAGATTGATTGAGAAAAATGAACTCTGAAACAAATGATAGCAGAAATTTAAACAACAAGAATTTTTCGTCGAATGTCATAAATCGAATATAAACAAATGAACTTAGTCTAGCTATACAAATGTCATTTCATCCATACTTTATATTGTCTGAAAGAAATATAGAAAGATAAAGGAAATCGTCTTCATCAAGTCAAATAAATAAAAGATTGCAAACTCATGAACACGAACATAATAACAGATCATAAAGACGTCTAACAAACGCAAATCTATTCGTTACGTTATACTGGACATAGACAATCAAAACTGGTAATTTGTATAATGTAATTAATATTCTAAAAAAAATTGCAGATCTATTTTTGTTGTATATTTAATTATTATTGTTATGCTATCATGTGCTTGGCACTGCGACACAATGACACGGCTCAACATATTGTAAAATTATTATTAACAATTAGTTAAAAATCATTTACACTCATCTGATGGTACAAATTAATTAAAAGTTGACAACAATTTTTTCTCTTTATAAAAATACCGTTCAAGATGGTATAAACTTACTTTTCGAGCTCAAAATCAACGATTTGATATCCTTAGGCAAATTGATAATATAAACTCTTTCGAGCCAACTCTTAGTTGAATAAAACGCTTCAGGTTCAATAAACTTCGATGTCAGATAGTTTCCGATGCGCTGGAATTGAAAGTACAGATACTTGCTGTGCTTCCTGTAATCAAAGGTCTTTTCGTCATCAATGTACAAAGTGCCACTCGCCTTTCCAGTATGATCTGCGATGGCTATTAAAGTGTAAGGATCGTTCTTCATGGCTTACGTGCTTCTCCTGATCCTCATCTTTCTCGGAATGATGGAACCTTCTCTCTGGAAAACGGAGATCTTGTGCAGAGTCACAGAGATGTACCTCTGAGACCCGGAGAAGAACGTCCTGGAGAGAATAAACGGTCGCAGGTTTTCGTTGCTTTGTTTGATCAGAGCCTGGTAGGTTGTGAGAGAGGTGAGAAAACCGTAAAGATTGTGAACATCTCGGTGCTCCCATCCACCATAGTACATCAGATCTTTTGGTATCGTGATCTCAGGACCGTTGAAGACACTTGGTTCGTTTATATCGTTCCAAATGTAAACGTTCTCATTGGTACTATGGATTATCAAAGCCGTACTGCTTGACAACGTATTCACGCACTTTTGGATCGAAGAAGTCCAAGTACGAGCTTAAGCCGGGCCAGCACCAACCTTCGTAATCCTTACCGTCGCGATGTTTGACGTACAAGCCCATGCTCGTTGCGTCGTTGTGAAGAAAGTAACCAGAGTCGCGCTTGATGTACGGATCAATGATTACAACCAGCTTGCGGCCTTTATCTGTGAGATTTTGAATCATCTTCAGTGGTTCAGGGAATTTACGTGAGTCCCAAGTGAAATACTTTTTGCTGTCGGAGTACTCGATATCCAGCCATACGAAATCCACGGGAAGATCGTACTTATCGAAGTTGTTGTTCACGGTTTCGACATCTGTCTGGTCATTGTAGTTCCATCGACTTTGGTGGTAGCCCGGGGAAAGATCTGCAAAAGTTTGGAAAGTTTGTTTCAGCTTTGATTTCACGGATAAAACGTGGACTTTATCTTACCGCTGGCAGAGGTGCTACTCCAGTCAGTCCGATTCGGACATGAAGTGAGCGTCAACTTGTGGTTTCTTTGTCAATCCCGACACAAAGTTTACAATATTTTCAACGACATTCATAACTGTGCTTGACACAATATCGTTTCATGTTTCGGCGGCGTTCAACTAGAATACATCGGACGTTCTCTTTTTTCTGGAGAAAGAAAACAACAATAATGATACTAATAACTTTTACCACAGCATTACAACTTCAGTATTGAAAATAATTTGCTTTACCTTCAGGCGTAGAGAACAGGAGCGGCGCCATAGAGTGCCATGCGTTCGTTGATCTCGTATTCAAAAACATCTAAATTGTAAAGTCTGTAGGGATCGGTTTGTTTGGTCAACCTGAGCGCAAAGGAATCACAGTGCTCCGGGATTCCACAAACGTATTCAGCTCCAAGGAAACTGAAATCCATCACCACAGCCTCAGGTCTAAGCGGTTTCGAATCATCCTAGCAGTTTTACAACTTGCTCCTCAGTAATATTTAGTCTTATTCGCGCAAACAGAAGTGTATATAGCATATCTATCAGTTTAACATATGCTTGTGGTTTTGACTGACTTAAAGCACAACTTTGTTCGACCCGCTTGAGAGTTCAATATTTTTGTCAATTTTTGAGAGGATTTTCAATTGTCCCAACTCTATGTCCCCTCTTAGGACATGCTCAACTTCGTATCTAGATTGATCCTAGGAATATTTGCATGGGTTGAATCATACCTATAAAACGATAAATTGAAAATACAATGTGACTAATATATTAGTCTTAATCTAATTTTGTTAAACAATTCCCTACAAATATTTTCTGGCTGAAATGTAAAAAGGTTATTTGAAAAATTACTAGGATTAACCTGTCATGTTTTACTAGCTCCAATAACAAAACATTTCAAAGTAAGAAATTTCATAATAATTAAAAAAAAATTAACAAACCTATTGTTGATCATTCAATTGACTTTTTCGATCATATGTTCCAAGCACTGTATTGTCACTGAATCACTTTTATCAATTTATAATAACGTGAACATGTCATCTTCATTGTAATTCGTTAATGTCTAAAGAACCGGCATGGTGTCTCTGTATGTCACTTTCAAAGGGGTGTCATCAATTTATCATAAAGAGGGAACGTTCACCTAACAAACCAAATTGAAATCAACCAATTATGGCTCGAGTATAGACAATAGACACAAATTCGGTACAGAGCGCCAAAGTAAATGTATATTTAACTTTTATAAACAAATATTTATAGATATATCCTGTAAATAAAGACAGATAAATTAAATTTCCAGCAAGCGCTGGAAATAATTTCAAATCTCCATAACTTAGGCAATTTCCATCAGAAATTAGCTTTTTTTTGTTTGACAGGGCATGACCTGAACTTTCATATTTTTTAATTGAAAATATTTTTTTAATGGAAACTCCAAAAGTTTGAAATTTTACATTTTTCGGAAGTGAGGGACGCTATTTTTTATAGAATTTATTTATAAACTGTTTCACAAAATAAAACACAAAAATTCAGTTAACAATAATGAATTTCAACTCAATTTTTTTATCACATTTTTAACAAGAATAATTTTAGTTTAAGAACAATATATACAAATTAATTTTATTGATTCGAAATAATAAAATCTGCAATTTTTATTTTCGTAATTATTTTATATATCGATCTAGCATTTTATAGTAAATTATAATTTAAATATATTTTTGCACTTTTCAGGTAAACAGTAATATTTTTTATATTACTGGCGTCTCCATCGGAGAAAAACAAAACAGTTTTTCTCAAATTTATCTGATATTAAGCGATAACATACAAAAACTGAGATAAAAAAAGCTGTTGATAATTTATCATTTATAATAGATAATTTTTGATAATATATGAACCTCGATAATTATATGTTACTGATAAAAGATAGTACTGTTGATATGAACCTCGATAATTATATGTTACTGATAAAAGATAGTACTGTTGATGAATAAATAGTTAATAATCGATAATTTCATAAAAATATTATATCAACTTATAAGTTGACTGATTATTTTTACGAAAGTGATATATTATCATTAAATTAATATAATCAAATTCAATTATATTAAAGTAGTTAGCTGAAATTTAGACTTAAAAAAATGGGTCGACGTAAAGTAATTCGTTCCGAAGAAGAAGAAGAAGAATTTCAACGTTCAAAACGTGCACGAAATGCTGAAAGTCAAAGAAAGCGTCGTGAAAAATTGAAATTACAAACGAAACAAAACGTCTCAGAACAAAACGGAGATCCAGATAATGTAATCATTGCTTCGACAAGCGGTAACAATAGTTCCTTAACTAATACACTCAGAATGCCAAGTGCAATTATAACAAAAAATGTTTATCTTGCACCATCATATATGAAGCGCAACATTACAAATGCGACACTAACACAATCAGTAATTTTAACAAAATCCAATGAAGCTTCAATCACTGCTTCCAGCAATATATCAAGCATATCTCATAATGAACGCTTTACGACTGCCGCAGATATACAGACAATTTCAAGTCAAATTTTTCAACAAGAGGTTAATGGAAATGTTTTGATTCAAGAAAATCAACCCACAAATGAAAAAACACCCTTAACTACTACTATTCCTGATGAAAACCTTGCCAGTTGCAATCGCTCTAAAAATTATAGAAATAGACAAAAAGGATTCCAGAATGTTGATTTCAAAAATTTGAAAGAACATTATATTGGTCCAATGGATTCTATTTGCCAACATTGCCAAGCAAAACACTTCCAATGTGAAAAAGTTTCTAACAAAGGTTTGTCATTCAACGATTGTTGTAATCACGGTAAAGTCATTTTGGAACCATTACCTACACTTCCAGACGAACTTAAACAGCTTTTTTCTGGTAATCATTCTAAATCTGCACATTTTTTCGAAAAGATCAGATGTTACAATAACGCATTTTGTTTTGCTTCATTTAATGCAAATATGGTAAATTTAAATTCACAAAGACGAGGACCATACTGCTTCAAAATTCAAGGACAAATTTATTACAAAATAAATGATTCGTTATATCCATGTTCAAACGAAAAAGCAAACTATGGTCAACTTTTCATTTTAGATTCACAAGAAGCGACACAATGTCGTTTGAATCAAAATTCAAACTTAGACTCTGATTTATTAAACAGATTAGACAATATTATGCGTGACAATAACATATTTGCGAAATCATATCAAATGATGCATGAAGAAATCAAAAACCAAGAATTTCAATTAGGATCAAATGTACCTGATTTACAAATGTCATTTTTGGATAACGGAAAAGGTATTGATCGTAGAAGATTCAATCCACAAAGAACCAATGAAGTGGCAGTGATTTTTTCAACAACAGCTGACGGTGAAATTCCAGAGAATTTTGTAACGATAAGAAATAAACAAGATAAAACATTGAAAAACGTTAGTTTTATGAACCCGAATGTTGAACCATGGATATACCCTCTGTTTCTTCCATATGGTACATTAGGTTGGAATCCTGAAATGAAACAAGCAAATGGAAAAAGAATAACAAGGTCTATGTATTGTCAGTATAGATTGGCTAACAGAGGTAATGACGAAAATATTATTCTCAAGGGAAGACGATTACTACAACAATGGGTGGTTGACAATTATGTTAAAATTGAGAAAGATAGGATAGAATGGTGTAAACATAATCAATCCAAATTACGTGTAGAGTCATATCAGGGTTTAATTGACTACTTACAAAATTCAGCTGCTCATTCTGGTGCACAATTAGGACGAATGGTCATTTTACCTTCATCTTTCAATGGATCTCCCCGAAACATGACACAGCATTATCAAGATGCAATGGCAATTGTTCGTAAACATGGAAAACCCGATATTTTCATTACCATGACATGCAATCCTAATTGGCGAGAAATAAGAGAAAATTTATTTCCTGGACAGCAACCTGCAGACAGACCAGATATTTGTGCTCGAGTTTTTGAAATAAAAAAAAATTATTTAGTTGATTTGATTGTTCGACAGAAATTTTTCGGCGAAGTAGCAGCATTTATCTATGTAATTGAATTCCAAAAACGTGGTTTACCACATGTTCACATGTTGATTACGCTAAAGCATAGCGATAAGATCGACAGTCCCGAAAAAGTTGACCAGTTTGTCAGTGCCGAAATTCCAAATCCAAACGATAACAAAACATTACATGATATTGTTATGAAAAACATGATCCATGGTCCATGCGGTGATTGGTGTTTAGTAAATGGACAGTGCTCCAAACATTTCCCTAAATCCTTCCATTCTGAAACGATTATGGACGAAAGTGGATATCCAGAATATCGCCGAGAGGACACTGGTATTGTTTATGAAAAAACTAGAAATTTTATTGTTGATAATAGGAACGTTGTTCCATATTGTCCTGATCTGTCTACGATCTTTAATTGTCATCTTAACGTTGAAATTTGTTCCAGTATCAAATCAGTTAAATATATATACAAGTACTGTTACAAAGGACACGATGCCGCATCCGTTGTTATTAGTGAAAATTCCAATGAAAATCAACTTATTTATGACGAAATTAAAACTTTTGTTGAAGCACGATACGTGGGACCTGTAGAAGCTTGCTGGCGAATTATTGGTAAATCTTTACAAGAAAAAAGTCATGCTATTATACGCTTACCAGTTCATTTACCTAACAACCAAAGTGTAACTATCGATGAAAATTTAACTGAAGACGCAATCATATCTGCAATGGGTAAAAAGTCAATGTTAATGGACTATTTCTCTCTAAATCAACGTGATCCAGATGCTCAAAAATATTTATATATGGATATACCCGTTCATTATGTTTTCAAAAAAGTAATGATTGACGATAAGAACGTTAACCAATGGGAAAAACGTCAAAGTCATTTTAATTGTATAGGACGCATGTATTCAGTAAGTCCAGCACAACTTGAGCTTTTTCATCTGCGAATACTTCTGTTACACGTTAAAGGAGCCAAAAATTATGACGAATTAAAAACAGTCAATGGTATAGTACACCAAACTTTTGCGAGTGCATGTTTAGCATTAGGTCTCATTGAAGATGATGATGAATGGAAACATGCAATAAGGGAAGCTATGATTTGGATGATGCCACGAAGACTTCGGTTACTATTTGTTCGAATTTTGATGCATTGTCAACCCGTTCATCCAAAATATCTCTGGGAAGAATTTAAAATTGCCTTTTCCGAAGATTATATAAAAAAATTTGGGACTTACATCGGTACAAAAAAATCTTACATCCAAATCGATAAAATGTTACGTAAAGAGGGATGGGATCTATCACGATTTCCTGAAATGGATCAAATTGAAGAAATTTCCGAAGAAGAACCTAATGTTGAACAAGAAATTCAAGAACAACGAAGAATTTCTGAAATAGGAAATCAGCAATATAATCAACTAAACTTGAACCAAAAATCAATCGTCGACTTTGTACTTGACCTTGTAAACACTGGTGCCACAGAACAGTCAAAAACCTTATACATTGACGGACCTGGTGGATCAGGTAAAACGTTCATTTACACGACTTTATACTATTTGCTTTCAACACTGAAGAAAAAAGTACACACTATGGCTTTTACCGGAATTGCTGCAACATTACTGCCTAACGGAAGAACAGTTCACAAATCTCTTGGATTGCCTGTACCACTTCATTCAGATTCAACATCTAATATTAAAAGTCAATCGAATGAAGCAGAATACTTGAGAAGAGTTGATGTGTTCATTTGGGATGAAGCTCCAAT
The DNA here is from genome assembly GCA_030523145.1 of Trissolcus brochymenae. NCBI lineage: Eukaryota > Metazoa > Arthropoda > Insecta > Hymenoptera > Scelionidae > Trissolcus > Trissolcus brochymenae. Next base: position 1,880 of record JAQQRF010001687.1, on the reverse strand, counting down.
GGCTCCTCGATACGCACTAGAGGTCATGGACTTACTCCTTCGAGACTTAATGCAAAACGATTTCCCTTTTGGCGGTAAAATAATTATACTTGGTGGTGATTTTCGTCAACTTTTACCCGTTAAACAACGAGGAACACGTTCAGAAATAGTAAATTTATCCATAAAATCAAGTAAATTGTGGAAAAATTTCAAAATATTTTCATTGAGTGAGAATATGCGAGCTTTACCGGAAGAGCAAGAATTTGCAACTTATCTGTTAAAGCTTGGCGATGGACTATTGAATGATTCATTAGATAACACAGAACTTCCTTCTAAATGTATAGCAGATAACAACGCAAACATTGTAGAAGATACATATGGTGCTATATTTCAGCAACGAATGTACAGAAAATCATCTAACGTGGCTATACTTTCTGCTAGAAATGCGGATGTAAACGTAATAAACAAACAAGTAGTCAATCTTTTAGATGAAAATACTGAGAAATGCTATACAAGCGTTGATACTGCAGAACCGTCAGAATGTGATCAAAATCTTAATGAAACTATTTTACCGGAATATCTCAATACACTGAACCCTCCTAATTTGCCACCTCACAAACTTTCTTTAAGAAAATTCACAGTTGTCATGCTTATCAGAAATCTGAACATAAGTGAAGGATTATGTAATGGAACTCGACTCATGATTTTGGATTTAGGTAATAATTTATTGAAATGTGAAATACTAAATGGAGACAAAATAGGAGAAATCGTTTTTCTCAATCGGATCACATTATATTGTGAAAATGTTTATCCGTTCACATTCAAAAGGCGACAATTTCCTATTAAAATAACATTTGCTATGACAATAAATAAATCGCAAGGTCAAACATTCGACAAAGTTGCTATAGATTTAACAAAAGATGTCTTCAATCATGGTCAACTATACGTTGCGTTTTCTCGAGTCAGATCATGGGACTCATTAACTATTCATTTGAGTGAAAAAAGACTAGACAACTCAGTGAAAAATTTCGTGTTCAAAGAAATATTTAATTGAGTCAACTACTTAAACTGTGAGAGGCAAGGGGACTCACTTTCAACAAGCACCCCGATAGTGAGAGGCAAGGGGACTCACATGTAACAAGCACCCCGATAGTGAGAGGCAAGGGGACTCACTTTTAACAAGCACCCCGATAGTGAGAGGCAAGGGGACTCACTTTTAACAAGCACCCCGATAGTGAGAGGCAAGGGGACTCACTTTTAACAAGCACCCCAAAATGAAATATCGTAAAATAAATGATTCCTTAAAAAATTTACTAATAAAAGTTAGAAAATTATATTACTAATATAAATATTAAATTAATCTTTTATTCATTTTATGATAATTCTCATATATTCAAACGAGTGATAAATAAAATGCAATGACAAAAAATTACATTTTTTGATAAAAATCAGTAATTCAATTAATGAAAATAATACATATTGTAATTGTTCATCATAATTCAACCCAGTTTATTTATATCAATTTGAAATTCAAATGTTTTTTAATATTCCATTTAAATGTTTAATCGAATCGACAATATAAAACGAGGAGGCTTATAATGTATTTACTAAATTTAAATGGCCCTATTCAGGGCCATATGATGTGCAAATCCGACCGACAACCTCCTCGTGGTGCACATTGGGTTTAAGCTGATGTCGGCGGTAAAAACAGTTATTACAAAATATAATTCAAAACTATAATAATATAATTCAATATTTAAAAAAGTCCATTCAAAAAGTAAATGTCGATCACGTTTATTTCAGAAACATTATTTTCAAAATTTAATTATACATTTTATTAGAGTACTGACACATAACCAATGACTGGGAGCGCGCGCGAAGCGCGCGTTCATTTCTAGTCC
>JAQQRF010001686.1:0-11144 GCA_030523145.1 Trissolcus brochymenae | reverse complement strand
AAGTATTGTGGAGGAATTAAATCACATTCATCAATGATTTTTTGACGCAGTTCATTTAAATCAAGGGGTTTAGTTTTAAAAACTTTATCCTTGAGATATACTCATAAAAAGTAGTCGAGGGGAGTGAGATCTGGAGACCTAGCTGGCTATTCAATGGTTCCTCTTCGTCTAATCCATCTGTTGGGAAAAACTGTGTTTAAATAATTGCGAACACTTAGACCACTCAACACTCATATGGGGTGCTGCTCCGTCTTGCTGGACAAATTGCTGGATTTTCTGCAGCAATTTGTCTTATTGCCGGAACAATTTGACTTTTCAGCGTTAAGATTACCATCAATAAAAAACGGCCCTATTAATTGATTATTCAAAATTCCTGCCCAAACATTTAATTTCTGAGGATATTGAGTTTCACTCTCTCGCATCCAAAAAAAAATTTGTATCCGACCAATATCTGCAATTGTGTCGATTGCAATTACCACTCAGTTGAAAAGTAGCTTCGTCGAATTCTGTTCGACAATCAGAATCATCTTCATTTAACTCATGAACTAAACTCATTTTGTAAGGATAAAATTTATATTTTTTCAAAATATTGTGAACTAACGTTCGGCTCATTTCGTGCTCTTGTGCAGCTTTACGAGTACTGTAGTGAGGATCTTCAATGAAGGATAGTAAAACGTCATGAGATTTATCGTCTCATGTTGACTTACTTGGTCTTCCTGATATGTCTCGGTCCTTAACTACCTGTCTCTTCAAACCGTTTAACAATTCTTTCGACTGTCGATTTGGAAATCTGGTTTCCTTCGTTCCAGAGGGTTGCAAGTGCGCACTGAACCAGTTTCATACTGTAACAGTTTCATACTGTGCACTTGAACAGTATTACTGTTCAAGTGCACACTCCTTCGAGTGCGCACTGTTCAAGTGGCCACCTGGCAACTGCACACGGTTCAAGTGCACACCGATCGACTGCACACGGATCGAGTGCACTTGAACAGTGTGCAGTTGACCAGTGTGCACTTGAACGGTGTGCAGTCGACCAGTGAACATCCGTACAAATTAGAGTGCAGTCGTTCGGTGTGCACTCGAACAGTATGCATTTGCGCGGTCTGCTACATTACAATACATTTTTATATTTATACCATTTATTTATTCTACATTCCTGAAATTTGATTCAAAAACAAGATTTAAATCAAAACGAATAATTGATTTGCAAATTTTAATTTTAATTAATTATTGACATCGCTGATATAAGACCAAATGACAAAATAATAAACGAGTTCCAAAACAATGAACAAGGATTCGGCAGACGAATAAAGCATAAAAATACGAATACTTTATTTCAGACTGAAACAGCTGATATTATGAATAAAAAATAAAGAATTTAACCCTTTATTATTTTATTTTAAACTTGACCGTGAATATAATAAAACTAATTTTGATTAACGAAAACGAAATATTTATATTCATAAAATACAAATGATCGAGATGTAAACAAAATAAAATAATAAATATAAATTATTGTTAAGGATGCGACCTATAAAATTTTAATCTATTGTACGTGAAAGTTGAACCAGCTGATCCCAATAAATAGAGTATTTAATTTTGGATCTCGAATTAAAATAATCGAGATGACATCCTACTTCCGAGGAATGTAAATAAGAAATACTCGGTGTAAATATGGTATCGAAAAATACTCAATTTTGTGAATGCAGCTGATGAAAATGGATAATAGCAAGAATGTTAATTAACTTTGCGACTCGCACAAGTTAATTAACTTATAATCATTTTCGATTAATGAAATATGAGCGAAAATTAAATTCGAAACAAACAATTTTGCAATAATGTCTTTAAGAAATTTAAACAAATTGGCAAAATCATTCGTTAAAGGAATCGCAGAAATTTCATTAGATAATAACTAGATTGCAACAATTGGCAATGGATGCATTTTCCGACTTATTTCTGCAAATAAAGGCATTTAAATTTAGGTAAACAGACAAATAATCCACGAAAATACGGTTCTCGAGCAAAATTTTATGTCCTGAATTTCAGGCTCGTGGAATTCGAAATGGGCAAGAAAATATGGATTATTTTTATCACTAATCGAAACAATGCAATTTGACAACGATTTAAATCTTATATTGGAAATCATTTATTAATGTAAAGGTATGTAATAAATGCAATTGATGCGATTTTCAAGTAGGTTTTCTGAAATAAATGGGCATTTAAATCTACGTAAACAAGAAATAAAAAGGAAATACAGACTTAAGTAAATCTTTATCTTCGAATTTGACATTCGTGAAATTTAAATCGGGCAAAAAAATACTCCGATTTTAATTCTCTAATTCCGCAATCAAAAACACTGCGGAATTTGATCAATACAAGTCGGAATTCGAATGACCATGACTACAATTTAGTTGCGAAATTGTTGCGAAATTTAATAATACAAAAATGACAAAATGAATTGTTTAAAAAAATGAAGTTCTGAAATGTAGGTAGAAATAAGAACGTTCGAGATCTTTAATTTTTTGGTTACTTCGAAACCAGAAATAAAATAGTAAAGGGTTAAACCCAATAAAAACAAGAAATAGTCGAGCATTAATACGTTCTCAAGCATCCGAATTTCGAATACGTGCAATTCCGGCTGAAAATAATATCTCAATTTCATGATCAAAACATTGCAATTTAATTGATCAAAAAATTGCATACCACATCGGCGAGCTATATGTATAAATTGACAAAATAAATGAGATGCTTATTCAAACAATTACAGGTCTAGTGAAACATATTTTTTGGTTTTTCAATTGTTTTTAATTCCACAACGCCACGACGTAAACATTCATACATGGATGTAATTTATATTACTTTGTCATTTGTTTTATATTTGTTGTAATATATATTTAAAATGTAAAATACATTGTAGAAATAAAATAGTAAAATAGAACATGTAAAATGAAAATCCAATTATTATTTTCTTTCCATCGAATCAAAACAACGTATTATAATGATTTTTTGGAAGAATTATTTTGATTATTTCGTATGTGAGCTATTTTGATTAGTCTTTCGACTACATTTCTGGTGTGACCGTTCTGTGTAATTAACGAAAATGTTTAAATTAAGTGGACAGCGCAATTCAATAGTGTACTATTATGGTGGTTTTTTGTATCATATAGATGCAAGAAATAAAACAATTTTTCGGTGTGCGACAAGGCGAACGACGAGTGGAAATAAGTGGAAAACGAAAATAAAGCGGAATAAGAAAATGCCAATTTTGATAGGCGACCACGCGACAAGCGAGATCGCCGATTTTAATATACCTGAAAAACGGGCTATGATACAAGAAATGGTCGAAGAGGCCTTCCACGATGATGATCATAACGCTTGTGCAGCGTTCGACAATGTTGCAGCTGAGTAAGACTCTTTTATTATATTGAATACACAGTTCATACACACGGAAAAAAATGACATAAGAAATTGTACTCTCTATATGTATCTATGTATTTGGCGTATTACCACACATTATTATGAAAATCCCATATACATTTCATTTTGAGTACTAATTTGAACTTGAATAATAAATTTTACTGAGCATCAATTGTATGATTTATAAAACGCGTTCGCCATAATAAATTATTTTTTCGAGAAGAACATTCTCATAGAAGCAAAATAAGAAGTGAAAAATATAACGTGAACTGTCAAATGAACATTGAAAACAATTGATAACAAAATAAAAAGTAGACTCGATGGACGAAAATATTGCATTCTCGACTTCCTACAAGGACGAAAATATAAATCAAAATATATATACATTTTAAATTTTATTTATAGTTGATATATATTTTTTTATATATTATTTATCCAAATTTTATATTAGTTATTGCCGCTTTATATTTAAAATATAGATAACACATACATGTTTATATACAATATATATACGTTTATATTTCATTTATAAAAAATATATTTGCAAATATATTTTCGTTCGTGTGGGTTTGGACACTCTTTGACAAAATAAAAACTTACCGATTGGTTGAAATACCGCAGTACAACTCGTTTCATAGAAATATGTAGTAAACTTTCCATCTTCATTTCTCTCCGTGCATATACATATAAGTTTATGATATCTGCATGCATTATAGTACTGACATAATAGATCTGCTCATACAAAAACGTTATTTGTCCATAATTGTTATTTTCTGATATCAAATCATAAAAATAAACAATTTTTTCAGCAATCCACGAGTAGCTGTAGATTTAAGGTACGAGGCTCTTCGCAGTCGCGTTTATCGCAGAATAGCCAGAAATCTGCCGAAAGAACCAAAGAATTTTGGAGAATTGTGTACTATAATGCCTAATATTGATTTTATTCAATATTTATTCCAAGGATGTAGAAATTTCGGTTGTCTGCCAATCTAAACAAACGCCCCAGCTTTGGCGATACGTTGGCGGTCAACGGTTGGTATAATGTTTTTGCCCACCGTTGGACCGACCGTTGGTAAACCGTCAATTGGACGTTGGCCAGGGCAAACTCTACCAACGAAGTACCGACGAAAGGCCAACCGTTGGGCTAAGAATGGCTTACGACTGGCTCACGCGAATGACCAGTCATGGAGCCAAGACTAATTTTAAAAGTATAATGAACAATTTAAATCATAATCAACTAAAATTAATTAATCATTCCATTGGAACAATGAAATTCTATATCTTAAACTTAAACACGATTCAATTATTGTTTATTTCATTTTATTTTATTTATTTTTTATTATTTAAGTATTTATTTTTATTATTCTACAGATTTCATAAAATTTCGCATTACTTTTCATTCAAGTTTGAATTTTTTAAGCAATATGATATACTTTTTCATATATTAATTACATGAATCAAATAGGAATAAAATACATAAAATATTAAAAATATTTTTCGTTCTATTTCGTTTATTAAAATCAAAAGCTGTTTGCCGGAATAATTCATGTGTTATAAACGTGTTCATATACGCAAGCGACTTGTAATTTACAATTGCAGTATACTGATTACAGTTCGTTGCTAATTAATTGTTGTCAAGATACATTTTTTTTAATATCTTTAACATGATACACATTCAATTCTGGGTTGATTTCCCGAACAATCATTATGCCTGTCTCTCGAGAACGCAATAATCGAACGCGTCTTCATCAGCAACGATTTTTTGCCGTTGAATTTATAGGTCGTCTGTTAAAACATTGTTAACTGTACGAATAAAAATCTGGTTGATTAAAATAATTTGATCGTTGTTTAAAATTACAAAATTGTCGGGTTCAAATGATTTGACGGTCATACTTTCCAATTGTATGTAAGAAAGAATTGTTCGATCACCTAAAATTTCTTTACCAAGTTTGACAATTGGAGTAGTGTTGCGTTTTTTAACGGTATACACGAGCGAAAAATTCTCTTCTATCGACGTGACATTTCCCTGTTGCATCTCATGAAGCCGTCGCATTATTTGAGAAACAGGATTTGTTCGACTTTTTACTAATCTTTTGACAAATCCTATGCAATCTTCCATTGCGAATGCTGAATAACTGAAAAGCGACTCTTCCATAAATTTGACATCATCAGCTAAATGAATGAGAACGTGAAAAATAATTGTAACTATGTCTTCTCCATAAAAAGTCGGGACTAAACGTACAAACTCACGTAAAAGTTGTTTGGCATATTAGCAATGCTCTGTTGCGAGATCTTTGCTCGATAGAATTCGCACGGCTACAAAAAGTAACAAAAAATGACGGCGTTGTTCCGGTGACATCACTTGTGTATAAATTAGCCCGCTGCATTACAATAGAATGAACCGAAATTCCTACGTAGGAATAAACAATTGGTCCAACATCGGCAGAACGTTAGAAATCGTTGGCAAACCGTTCGCCGCCAACGTTGGCACATCATCCAGATGTAACGCCATTTTACGTTGGTCGCACGTAAAAAACTAACGTTGGCCCAGTAATTTATCCAGCGTTCTTTAATTGATGGTCCATGGTAATTTGATCGTGTTCCAGTAATATATAGATCGTCGTCCAACATTGCACATTTTAAATAAATAAATAATATATAATAATTTCTTAAATAAAATAATTGAAAAAATATACCTTTTTATTTGACTTCAAAGTTTTATTAATTTTCCTCAAAATTTCAATCATATAATTTTCTAATATTTAAATTATCACTTCTGGCTTCTGCTTATTTTTCCTCCCTCTCTGTCTCCGGCACCTGCAAGCCAACGGCTGCATCGCGCAAGAATTGCAGTTTCTGGCAAGAAAAATTTGTCGATTAGAGCAGCTGAAAAAAAAAATAATATGTAGATTATTATAAAAAGCTTCGATTTTCAAAGACAAAATTAATGTTTTCATTAGAAAATTTCAATTTTTAATTTTAATTAACCTTCTAAAATCGTGTATACAGCAGTTTTCGAAAAATTTTCTTTAGTGTAGTGCTTATTTTTTTTTCCACTCCCACTATAAAGAAGTTGGATTTCCTTCGTTATGATTCCGGCTAGTATTTTTCCAACAGCCTCATGCATAGAGTACATATTCGTTTTCAATGTTAACAAGTCTTTCTGAAAAAAATATATATTTATGTTATTATGTGCCGCATCGTTAAAATTTAAAAAACATAAATATTTAAAAAAATATATCACGTACAAAGTTTGTGCGAAATTCTTCATCTGAAGACACTTTCTCGTCAAATTCTTTAAATTCTGCCAAAGAATTTATAGGCAGTTCAGTTTTCAAATCGTCTTTTAACTTTGACATCGGTTTGACATCAGAGGCTGGTACGTTTATAATTTTGGACACAACGTCATCAGTTTTCTCTCGGAAATCGTACTGCAGACTTCTTTTGGTACTGTCGAGTTTTTTAAAAACTCGTCTCGTCATTAAATCCACCAAACTTTTTAAGATAAACCCTAAAATAACACAAACGTAAGAAATTAATATTTCTAATTTATAGGAAACATGCAAAATCAAATATAAAAATACAAGTTGGTGTGTCAGTGTTACATCAAATAATGTAAAATCAAAATAAGAGGAAAGCGAGCAAAAAAAACTCATGATTCCACGTCTGCGATCGCATTCGTAGGCTTGAGTTTTTGTTGTCTTCTTGGCATTCAACATAGTCGGGGTTGTTGAGATGTTCTTTCTTGCAACCGGACTTCTATGACTGGGTGAACCAACCGGTATGTGGATACTTTTAGTTAACTATCACCGTATTCATCTGAGACACTTGATGATATCCAAGATCCAAAAGCAGCACACAAACTCGACCGTTGACCTTGATTTTCAGAAAAGACAGCACTGTCCGCTGTTGGTGGGCCCCAGAAGTACCCAGCAATGTCGCCGATTGTCTCCTCGCATGATACTAAATAAAGACCGTTAGCTATTCCGAATAATTTCTTGGTTAGGCTTATCAAGCGACATAACAACTCAGATCTTAGACCCACATAAGTGTAATAGTCTGGTACTATGAACGGCTGATACTTTCAGTAATACCATTCAAGAGCTGTTTCTCCCCTTGATTTGAAGTCCTTGTAGAACCTTACAAAGTTATCAACAGTGTCACAGCGTTGCTCCCAAAGCGTTGAGTTTCCAGTTCAACATTGCCTGCTAGTTCCTCATACTGTTCAATTGTATTAACAGTCAGTGGCTAGCACCAAAACATCAGCTGATCCGAGTCAACTTGGCCACTTGCTGCCCCACTGCCTGACTGTAGTGCACGTAGCCATTCTCATCCCTGTATATAGTTATTGGCTCCACAGAGCTCTTTCTATATTTCTGCACTTTTTTTCGCAAAACTTTCTCCTCACGGGTTATGATGTAGCACTCTTATCCCAAGTTCAAAGCTCTTATTATAAAATAAGTTAATAATATTTTTTTCATTTAGAAAAATGAAACAAATCTAAATTTTGAAAGCTATTGCACTTCTTGATCATTTGGTCAACAGAAAAAATAAGAACAAAAAAATCAGCAACAATAAAAACAAAAGTACTAAAAACAAGCACAGAAATTCATATAAATATATATGTGTATATCTATACCATTCTTCATTTCATCTGTTTCTCCATCTTCCTTATATCCACTCTTTGTTTTTGTTCTTTGCACTTTTGTGTCCCGTTTCTTTTCTTTCCTGTCTCTTGTTCCTCTGTCATTGAACAATTTCTCTCGAAATTCTATCGATGTATTTCTTCTTGGCATTGGTGATGTAGATTTTCCGTTGAAGTGATCAGCATCCTCAAACCCGATATATCTTTGTGGTATGTCGTTGAAAAGAACATTTTCTTCATCTCCAGATTCAAACGATAATTTTTTTTTTTTTGTTTTTCGTTCAGGTCTCTCTTTGTTGTGGGAGATGAAGCTTCTTTCATCCCCAGACTCTATGGATAGAGTTTTTGTTGGTGATGTTTGCCTTTCTTCAAGTCTCATTCTCTTCTCAAGTATTTCATCCAAATCATCCTTGCAGTCATCAAAATCAATTGATTGGTTCCTTTTTTTTGCCTTGCCTAACAAATTTTGTAAAATTACATATACACATAGAACATGAAACATGACAAATGAATAAATGAAAATTTTTCTTTTCAAGTCGACACACTTTGTTTACCCAAGCCAGTAAATACTAGCAAGCTCACGAATTTAATTGGCCTTGTTTACTCACAGTATTTGTATACAAAAATATGAATATGTATAAGGCTTACATTATGATTAGGCAGAAATAATGGAATCTCATCCAAATTTTTTTTTCACGGTTCTGTTTTGTTGAAGGTGAATTTTCTATTACTATAATTTTTCAAATAAATAATCACAATTAAAAAAAAAAAAACAAAAAAATTACTGCATTCACTAAGAATCTTCACAGGATATTTTTCTCATTTTTTGTCCGGCGGACACACAAAAGGGTGATTAAAACTTGGGTAAAAAAAATCCGAAAAAAAACAATACCAAAAATGTGTCAATAAACTGCTAAAGTAATAACAAAAATAACAAGTGCTCCAAAACGTTTGGAATGCGTAAGGAATTTTCTAAAAAAATGTAAACATTAAACAGGTGCCACATGTAATGTATAATGCGTATCGAATGTTCCCGAAACAAGGATTAAATTGTTTAAAAGTGAATAATATATTCTAAAAACATAAGTTTACAACATATTGTAAGTAATAATTACGTGATTAATTTTATGATTGATAAGAAAGAATAACCTACAAATGACGTTGGTGTGTTCGACTTGTTTTCAAAATCGTCCATATAATTTATTTTCAATATGAATTTTAAGTTGCATTAAATCCGACCTACTTTTCAAGACACATCTCTTGCTGCAGTTGATTTTATCCTTTAACCAAAACACAGTGCACTTTTTTTTCTCGAAAATCTCCGTCAGTTGACACTATATCACAATATACGTGACGCACATTTGGCTCCGTTCGACTGACATTTGAGCCAGGGGACCTGCACTCTGATAAACAGCCAACTTCACGGAGTGCAAGCGAATAGGTGGCGCTAGTGTCACGTCAAAATTTTACAAAACTTTGACGACTGAATTAAAAATTGTTACAAAGACAGGACAGATGAAATATCAGAAATGATGTTGGAACAAGTGCTTCGAAACCGCCTCTGACTTGATTGTCAAGATGTTTCGTCGACTTGAACTTTTACCTCGCAAGTATTATTATATTATTAATTGGATAAAAACAATAACAAAGAAAGAAAATAACCAAAAGTTAATATCAGACAATAAAGTTGTATAAAGAGTATATGAAAGTGATGAAAATATATTTTGTTTTAGCTGAGAGAAGAGCGACGATTCCAGTTTTGAAAGAAAAATTTGAATTGCTGGTGAAGAATCAGTTCCTGATCGCAAGGAGAGTTTATGGCGAGTCTCTGAAATCATGTGTGGTAGCGGTGGTTGTGCCTGATGTAGATGTAGTAAAATGTTGGGCATTGGAGAACAACATACCAGGGACTCTAAGTGTACTATGCGCCAATCCTGAAGTAAAAAAATTGATACTTGAAGATATGCTATCTTGAGGCAGAGAAGCTGGGCTCAAATCATTTGAACAGGTATCATATCAAGGCTATAATATATCCGTTTATTTACATAATTTAGAATCATTGGTATGTATTGTAACAGTTTTTTGAAACAAAGTATTCCAGCCGACAAGTCCAGAGAGGAGAGCTTTTTTTTTTATTTTATCAGGGCCTTACAGGAGCATGGACGGTAAAGTAACTCTTGTTGATTTTTTGAGGAGAAACGATGAGAACCGGAATGAATAATACCTTTTTTTGATTTTCTGGAATGTTATTTTATGGTACATTATGGGTCCTGAAAAAGTTCAGAATTGATTCTTGTTCACTGTTTACAGCCGCTGAAGCCACCTGGCGGACCCGTGGGCCTCGGAGGAGATCACCCTGACAGCATATGAGTCGAGCAAGACCGGAAGGTACGTTCTGGCACTGTCAGCAGGGGCCGACAGTGCCCCGGAACTCCGGACGGAGTTTAGGAAAGTATCATTCACTGGTGTAATGCGGACGCCTTTGCACTTTCTACACTGTAAACAGTTGTCCGTGCCTTCGGTCATCAAATTAAAATTTTCATCGTCAGAAAATGAGTCATACCTATAGTAATAAATAATTCATATAAAGCGCAATAATTATTGTAATTAATATTGTACAATATTTTTCTTATGCTTTTTGCTACTTACCACTTAAAATCCATTGTCTTAGCCTTTTCTAACACTTCTTCATATCTTTGTCTAAATTTTGCTCCATAGGCCACATTCCCTGCATTGTCTTCTAAAGTCGGAAAGTCTATAGCATGTTCTGCATGAACACATTCATGCAGAACAATTCCAGCGACGAAATTCAACATATCGTCACGGGTTTCGTATTTGAAGGCGTGCACCCATGATGACACTACTTGTCACTAGCAACTTTATTCTACTCTTTCAGGGTACGAAGTAGGCAAAGTGAAAACAGTCACTGTAAACAATTAACAATTCTATACAGAATAATATGTAATGATCGAAATGTAAATTGTACATTGTAACGTGGCAGGGCTTATTTGGCTCGGGGACTCCCAGAAAAGGAGCCCGAGAGACTCTCCTGATCTAGCTCGAAGAGTTTTTTCAGGATGGT
>JAQQRF010001680.1:0-12572 GCA_030523145.1 Trissolcus brochymenae | reverse complement strand
TTGTGAAAATTCGAATAAATATTGCAATTTATAACAGGAATAAAATTTACAACGTCAAATAGTAAAAATTCATCTTCTGCATTACCACTACACAAATGATGGAAATCCTAGTAAAAATTCCAGTGTTATTTCTTTCCGTGTATGTATCAAAATATATAGCGCAGAAATAAAAAAAAGTAGTAGAAAAAAATAATAAAACAAAACAACGAATTAAATTTATTTGTCATGTATGAATTAGACGTGGTGCTCAGACGTGATGTTTAGACGTTTAGACGTGGTTTTACTAAACAGTTAATAATTTTTAACAAAATGTTTGGTTCTTATTCTCAAAGATGCCTTCTGTTACTTATTTATAAAATAGTTTGGTGAAAATTACAACGAGTTTGATAAAAATTATTGCAACTTTTTTTCCGTGTATTATACACTGTCTAATTTATAAGCGTTCTGAAAGATGATAAACAAAAAAGCAGCTACTTTTTTGTTAATAATATCACTACTTTTTTATATATATTTTCCTTCAAAGGGGTCATTAAAGGATTTCTTGAATTAAAAGAAGTAACTTTTACTGGAGGCGTTTTTTCGAAATCATGGAAGATGTCGCTGTAATCGAACAAATGTATAATATTCAACATAAAACTGTTTCAAGAATCTTAAAAAATAGGCTCGAAATTTTGTACGAAACTAAACCATAATGTCTTGTGGTTTAGTTTCGTACACCTTACTCTTTAATAATCTCCAATAACAAAAATTTAGTGAAGTTGCACCCACTATCGGGGTGCTTGGGTCGTGAATCCCCTTGCTTCGCACCATAAAAATGGCAGATTGTTTACTGAATAAGATGTTCGAATTGATGCCCTTCCACCATTTGACAGTGTTCCATTCGTACGTACATACTGTCGACAACTTTTTTTAAAGTTGTCGGTGTTATCGAATTAGAGACGTTTAATATTCTTTCTTTCAATTCGTCAATGTCTTGTTGTTTAGTTTCGTACACCTTACTCTTTAATAATCTCTAATAAAAAAAATCTAGTGGAGGAAGGTCAGATGATCTTGGTGGCTACTCAATTGAACCTCCTATCAGTATGGTTCAGAAAATTTCGAACGATCAATGCAGAATGACATAGAGCTCCATCTTGATGAAACCAAACATTGTCAAATGCTATACCAGCAATGCGACGAATAGCGGGTAATATCTGTTCGTTCAATAAAACGAGGTACTTTTGACCTGTTAAATTTCCATCGATGAAAAATGGTCCAACTATTTGGTTGGACAAAATTCCAGTCCAAAAATTCCCTTTTTCTGGGCACTGCGTATGTTAGTCTCTCATCCAATGAGGGTTTTCATCTGTCCAATATCGCATATCTTTGATCGAAGTCTTGCGTCAATTTAATTTTATATGGATGATACTTTTTTTTCAGTACATTATGAACACATGATTTCCTAATAACTGTTTCTTGAGCAATTTTTCTAACCGAAGAATGAACGTTTTCAGTGACGCTTAAACAAACTTATAAACTTTTGGTATCGTTCGTGCCATTTTTTGGTCTTCCACTTTTTGGTAGATCTTTGATAGAACCAGTTTCAAGAAAACGATTCACTGTTTTACTAACAGTTGATTTGGCGATAGGAGGACGATCGGGATGAGTATTATTAAAAAAGTTAGCAGCTTCTTCATACAACCTCTATTCTTTCTTTTTCGGACAAAGACATTTTCTTATTGAACGGTAACTGATAAAGACTGTCAATTTTGATCAGAGTTACGAATAAAAGAATCCATCAATCATCTACAGAACAAATACGATAGTGAAAAATTGTTCGTTTATTCGTTATGATCATCTGTTACATAAGATAAGATAATTTATTTAGACCTTTTATGGAAAATAAGTAATTTCACTATACTAATAGAAGGTCGAATGACAGATAAATCAATTCTTATTTAAACTAGGGAACTCCGTTCGCTCCGCTCACTGCGCTCCCTGCGCGCTACGTGCGCTAACCCCGCAAATAGATAGCAAGATTTGTATGCAAAATTTTTGACCAATTTGATAGTACGTATAAATGTGTCATTATGATGATTTTTCATCTTCCTCATCATGAAATCATCATCATCATAATGACCAACTAATTCATCTTTCCATGACGAATCGAACGGTATATGATACATATATATTCATGACAAATTGAATCCTAATTTTTAAGTATTTTATTTTTTATTTATTTTTAAGTAATAACTCAAATGTTACAAATCTAAATGAAACCGATTTTTTAGCGATATCTTGACTTACAATTTTAATTCTTTCCCTCGCTCAACCCCCAAAGGTCGGGGGTGGAGCGTAAAAAGTGATGTTAATTAACAGCTTATTAATGATATTCGACATGTTCTTTTCCCAGTTTTAAATGCTGCCTCTCGGCCACAACTCCGGGGGTGAGAAGTATGAGATCGTGTTTAATGTTTCTATTTGTATTTTTGTGTCAAGAATCCAATTCTGCAATAAAAAATGAGTTGAAGGGTCATAAGAAGTGTCAATCGATTTGTATTTTTGTATTTTGAGGCGTAGAATCTTAATCTGCAATAACTAATGTGGGTTCCCATTTGAGATTTCTAATTTGCCATCGCCCCCGACCCCGGGAGTGGGGAGATGAAGGGTTGAGGGTGGTGCCACTCGATAGCGCTTCAAAAAATATTTGGCACGTGTTTTTTGGTTTTTTCTCGAAGCTTTCAGAATTTCTTGAGATATTTTTATGATAATTTTTACGATAACACAGACAATTATCATGAATCCGGCAAAATGGTACAGACAAAACTGTTGTATATTGTGGCAAAACGGATGACTTTTGATCAGGTCGACTTCCTCTACAACATACTAAAATTTCAGACGATTTGACTGAAAGCCATTTCCCATTTGATTTGTGCGGGGTTCTTTAATGTAAGAAAAATATATATAAACTATAATGAATAAAAATCTAAATATATTTGGACTTTTATATTTCCGGGTGGTTTGATTGGTGTGTAGCATCTGTGTTTCTATGTCGTAGGCTTTTAGAAAAATCAGGCTTTTAGCTTAAAGCCTAGGCGTTTAGCTAAACGCTGGCAAATAGAATAATGATCATTGAACTCAGTAATATTTGTCTATCGGTCTGACAATTTCAGGCCGATAGAAAAATTTGTCTAACAGCCGAATGACGTTTAGATCATTAAGCAAACGACTTGAATATTAGGCTATTTAGAAAATGTTGAATTAAATCGAATCTTGCTGTTACTTTCGCTTAGATGATTCATAAACACAAACAGACTTTAACTTTTATTTTAGTATTATTGATTTCAAATATTGAATTTAGTCACGACCGGTCAATACAGCCACAAAGATGTAGAATTCTATTGTAGATCGAGTTGAATTTGAGAACAAATTGTAAAATTCGGCTGAGAATCGTGTAGGAAGTAATCGTTCCATTTGGAATAAAAGACTTATTGACACAAATTGGTTATTCGTTAGGAAGGGAGGGGGAGGGAAGATATATAGCTTGAATCAATTCCCGTTTAAACAAATGTGGTGGCCCTGAAAAGGGCCGGTTGGTTTTGACTGTTTTGTTGGTTTTAAATTAGATCCTCGATCCGTCATGACTTAGTGGGTACCGAGGTGTTGGTGATGGCCTGCTGGGTCTTCTTCCACCACTTTTGATATTCCTGGTCTAGACTCTTGGTGATCACATGAGTATTCCTCTCGATCCACCTAGTGTCTTCTAGTGGGAAGGTACTAGAAAACAGGTTTGGTTTGGCTAGGCGTTTCACTGGTTTAGACTTTGGTTTAAATCATCGGAATCGAGTGTTGCTCTTTGTTATTTTTTGGATTTAAAATTTATAACATTTGTTTGTTAACAAGGGTTGGGCACTTGTCATTATTAAATTAAAATTATTAGATTAAAATTCTTCAGAAACCTTATAAGAGTGACAACGTAAAACAAAAATTTTTCATTACCATTATAAAAAATCATACGAATTGTTGAAAATCGGAGCTGAAGTGCTCATAATTGTTAAATGACAAAGTGATACTGATCCGCTAATTTTTATGGTTCCTATCGAAGAGATGTATGATAAACTATTTAAGGCTCACATTCAAACCGGCCACGGAGGTAGAGATAAAATGATTTATTATGCAAAGGAGAAGTGGCGTATTCCTAAATCAGCGTGTCAATTATTTGTCTCTTGTTGCCAAACTTGTAATCAAAAACGTGCAATCCCGAAACGTGGGGTAATTTTAAAACCAATTGTGTCATATGGATTTAACACACGCGGACAAGTAGATTTGATTGATTTCCAATCTTTTCGCGACGGAGAATACGGCTTTTTTATGAATTACTAGGATCACGCTACAAAGTTTCTGCATTCGCGCCTATAAAATCCAAACACGCTGCTAATGTTGCGGATGAGCTGTCGAAGATTTTTTTCACATTTGGTGCACCCCGGATATTACAAAGTGACAATGGCATCTGCAATTCACGAGCTGGTATCAATGTGACCAAATTGCAAAGTAGTTTAAGGACGTCCTCAACATCCACAGAGCCAAGGAAGCGTGGAAAAGTCTAATGTTGACGTTGCAAATTATCAACAATAACTCTACGAATTGGAGACGTCGTTGTTATGAGGTTCAGGTGAAAATTACTATATAATTATAATGATTGATTATCATCTCTCGACACAGAGTTCAACAGAAGTCCTTACGAAGATGTTCTCGGGCCTATCAAATTTGGATTGCAAAGCATTTCCCTTCCAGATGCAGTTATTAATACTTTAGGAAGATGAAAGAATTAAATTTATTGTAATTTTATATAATGTGATGGATTTACGAAAATACCCATCCCTTAGGATTTAGCGATCGCCGTTCGATATGACGATCGATCTTCCTGCGCATGCGCGCACTTTTCCGTACCCGCTGTCGTCTCGCCGTCGTATGCGACGCCATATTGTTGAAAGATTCTGTGCCTCACACATCGCCCTTCCTTCAACCAATCCTAAAAATAAAGTGTACACAAGGCGGAGAGATTAGTAAGAAAGAGACAGGAGTAGTCGAAATGTGGGATAATAAGAGATTGTACGAGTTGTCTAGAGAGATCAACAATTTCAAAGTGATCATAAAAGCATAACTATCGTTTTGGTAGGGTTACCCCTCCGTTAGCATCGCTATGAGCACGGCCCTCACATACCTCACATTTTGCTAATATTTTAAAACAGTGAGAAATTTTATGAATTGAAACTTTTAGTACCTTTTAGTGAATTTTGAATCGATTGTATAAGGTTTTAAATAATTTCAACGCTTCATTATGCTTTTATTCTCAAAAATAACAACAAAAACACTGAAAATACGAAGCCGTCCTCACACGACACCAATCACGTTTACCAAATTTCGCGCGCGGTGTTGCCGAGCCTTGCGCCAACAAGCGTTTTGGAGGTTATATTGTTCAGAATACCGCGTTTACATGGAAGAAGAATTGAAAGAAGAAAGAAAACTGAAGAATCAACACAATAATAATAAGCAAAGTAAGTTAATTATTAATTTCAATAAATTTATGAATAATAATTATTTTAAAACTGTACTTGTAATTTATAATCAGTTTGAATCAACGATAAAAATCAAATAAGTATCTTTGTTTACAAATTTGAAAAATATTTTTTATGCTCAATTATTTATTTATGAAAATAAACATAAAATTATGTAATATTTTCATTTCATTTTTTTTAATCTTTCATCATCTTTTTGTTTAGTAAATCAAAATGAGCAGCATGGAAGATATGTGGCTCGATGATGCTACAGCGCCAGAATTTTTAGACCGGTCATGCCAAACTGCAGATTTTATCACTTGCTAAAAGTCTTGAGATTTGACGACATGAGTACTCGAGGAGAAAGAAAAAAAGTGAACAAGCTAGCTCTTATCAGGGACATTTTTGAAGCATTCAACAAGACTTGTGAACAAGCGTAAACCGTATGTCCATACGCGTGTATCGATGAGATGCTGAAACCGTTTCGCGGCCGCTGCAGTTTCAGGCAGTATATACCCAGCAAGCCGGCGAAATACGGGATAAAAATCTTCGCTGTCACTGACGTGGAAACCTTCTACACGGCAAAAATGGAGCTGTATTTCGGGACTCAGCCTGATGGCCCATTCAAGATTGACAAAAAACCAGTTGCAGTTGTCCAGCGACTCATCGAATCAATTGGGCACAATGGTCGGAACGTCACAATGGACAATTGGTTTAGTTTGATTCCACTAGCCAATAAGTTACTCACCAATTACAAAACGACGATTGTTGCTACTTAAATAAAACCAAGGAAGATATTCCACCTGAATTTGTGAACACAAAACAAACGCTATCAACGCTTTCGGTTTTCAAAAAGAAATTACGATTGTGTCTTACAAGCCTAAGAAAAACAAGGTTGTGCTGTTGACATCGACTATGCACCATGGAAATGAAATGGATGCAGAAACGGGAGAAAAACAGAAGCGCGAAATCATCACTTTTTACAACGACACTAAAGTTGCAGTGGATGTGGTCGATCAGATGAAAGTGCAATACACAGTAGGTAAAGTTAGTTGTCGATGGTCCATTTTTTTTTCACTCATGAATATTGCAGGAATTAATACTGAAATTATATATAAAGCCAACACCAATGATGCTATGGTCTGACGACTATATTTGAAAATTCTTGCACTTTCATTAGTTCGACCGCATGTGCGTAACCAAGTCACTAACTCCTGCATTTCTTTCGATTTACGCGTCCGGATGAGACTGTTTGTAACCAGAAACCAAAGACTGCTGAAACCAAAAAAAGACAAGTCCGGAAAAATTATTTGTTTTAAATCCTCGAGGAAAAACAGAAAGACTAAAGCAAAGTGCTCAAATTGTTCGAAAGCAATTTGGGGTGAGCTCACAGTAAAATTGTGCAGGCTTTGTCATTCTGGTCCCAGTATTACCGATGAGGAGTAATCCCCAATCAGAAAATGATAAGAGCGATATATTTATTAATATATGATTTGTCTTTTTATATAAGCGTTTTGTTTGAAATGTTGAAAAATATATTTGTACGCGCAGAAAAGAATGAGACGCGGTTGATATAACCTATAACCCATAATAAAAAAGTTCATGACACTCCTGAAGTTGCGTCATCGAACAACTTCATGCGTCATAGTTTATATTTTGACAGGCCGGTTTGATTACATTCGAAATTCGAAATTCGACGAGTTGCAAAAATTTGACATGTGACATGTAGAATCGTTAGGAAAATCGGAAATCGAAACGGAGGCGCACGCGCAGCACGCTCCGACGTATTTAAATTCATTTTGTAAAATTTCAAAATCTGATGGGGGAGAGCGCGCGAAGCGCGCTCGACATTACTAGTTGTCAAAATATGAGTAAAATATCATTAAAATAGTCTAAAGTTTCTTCTATTTTAATAATTAACAAATTTTTTTAACAAAAACAATTATAAAAAAATAATGTTACTTGCAAATATTTTATTACAAAAAGTAAAAAATAATGAACTTAAAATGATAATTAGCGCAAAATTTAAATGTGGCGCTGATTCAAAAAAGTCGTTTGGCAACGTCGCAAATCGTGGCCTATGTAACAACATAGTGAGGGCGGCCGTCACACGACACCGAATGTGTAACTTTTCGGAGGCACACTAACGGAGGGTTAATAGAAAACCTATGTTGTATATTTTGTAACTAATATTATATATATTTTTTATTTTCTGTTGATTCGCTGTTAAATATTTCAGAATTAAAAACTCAAAATAATTGATATCTATCAAATATTAAACGAAAAATTTTCATTACGGTAATATTAAATTAATAATAAACAATTAATAAATTGTTAAGCATCGAGTTGAGCTGAAATTGGGATTTTGACGTGCAATGTTTAATATAATTATATTGAATATATAACAAATACTATTCAAATCATATGCGATTCAACCGCAGAATATGATTGCAAAAATTGATGCACATTTATTATAAAGGCTTGATTATGAAAAGAGATAAATGTCTTCGATGTGAGATTAAAACTTGTTCAAATTCAATGTATACTCATTCAACTGACGATAACCATGATTAATTTTATAATGAAAGAAAACCAGCTTTAGTTATTGGTGAAATGAGAAAATGATACACAGCCACATATTGATGGAGAAAAAATTTTCCAAATAAAATATGTTTTTTGTCACTCATGCACGCAAAATACAGATTTTCTTCCTCACAAAAGGGAGTAAAATGAATTTTTACTCCCTTAGGAGCAAAATCCCTCAGGGAGTAAAATAAGGTTTTACTCCCTTCTTTTCGGGAGCAAATCTGTATTTTGCGTGCATGTGTGACAAAAAATATCGTTACATGGGAGCAAAAACCTTTCTGCTAGGAAGCTTAATAAATTGTTAAGCATCGAGTTAAGCTGAAATTGGGATTTTGATTTGGGATTCTGCTTCCTAGCAGAAAGGTTTTTGCTCTCATGATTGGCACCCTAAAGTGAACTGTCACTCCAGGAAGTAAAACCTTATTTTGCTCCCTTGTTGCAAAATACACTATTGTTCTTTTCACTCACAAGACTCAACTCAACAGTAAGAAATTCAAACTCAGAAATTAACTACAGTCAAATGTGGACGACAGTAGGAAAAAGATGATTAACCAGAAATCACTCTAGAAGATTAAAAAATGAGTATTTTCACATTATAATTTATTCTTCTTTTTCATTAAATTTAGTTTGTGTAATAAAAACGCACGAATAAACCACTGTAAAAAATAATTTTCAATCTTTTTTTAATTTTACTGGGGGGCTACACCCGCCGAGTGGGCTGCACCCCCTGCGTCCTACGCGTGCCAACCCCTTTTCATTTTTACTATAAATTCTCTTTTTTTCTCTTTTATTTTAAATAAATACACTATTTTTGCTTTTTGTTTCTTTTTTTTAAATCCATATTATTTGAGTCTTTTTTCCAAATTCTTATTTCTTCTCCTTTTTCTCTTCTTTTTTTGAATCCCCTTCTGAACCTTTT
The DNA here is from genome assembly GCA_030523145.1 of Trissolcus brochymenae. Lineage (NCBI taxonomy): Eukaryota > Metazoa > Arthropoda > Insecta > Hymenoptera > Scelionidae > Trissolcus > Trissolcus brochymenae. Next base: position 3,530 of record JAQQRF010001680.1, on the reverse strand, counting down.
TTACATTCCCATTTTTTTTTTGACCCTGAGACTTTTTATCATTTTTACTCTGCCCCTTAAAAAATGCCGCAAAAAAACGGGGAAAATAACGACGGTATGTTTTTTAATATTAGGTAGATACAGAAAATCAAAAACTGTTTTATCCTTTTGGAAAATCCTCTTTCTATGTTCTTTTCCTCTTTCCTTTTCAAATCTATTTTTTTCAATTCCTATTTCTTCTTTTTTATATAAATCTTCTTTTTTTGCTTTTTTTATATTGAATCTCCTTTCCAGCCTTTTAAAAATCCATCCTCCTTTCTTTGTCTTTTTCTCCTCTCATTCAAATCCCCTTTTCATATTTTTTTTTCTTTTATTTTTTATATATAAATCCTCTTTCGTTGTTTTTTATAAACTTTCTTGTTTAATCATTGTTTTTTTCTGTTGAGGATCAGGTGAACGCAGTGATAAAACCGAAATATACAAATGAACAAAGTTTTATTTTTCTTCGTACAAACGGTGCGAGATCTAAATAGGTGGCGCGACCGTTTACGGGTGGGGATGAAGAGCGGGAAATTGAAAAGTCCAACATTTTCATTTTTTATTTTTTGTATTTCTTCTTTCTTTTCTTCATTTATCTTTTTCTTATTTTTGTCACCTTTTTACTTTGCTTTTCACTTCGTTTTTTCTTTCAATCTTTTTTTTCCTTGTTCCTCATCTTCTTTACTCTTTTTTTAACCCTTTTATTTAAATTCCTTTTTTCTTGCTTTATTTTTATTCTATTTGTTTCTATCCTACTTTTCCAATTTTTCTCCTTTATCCGTTTTCTTTATTCTTCTTCTCTATTCTCCTTCTTTTTTTTTCTCCTTTACACTCATTTTTCCTTATTTATTCCTTTTGTTAGTTTCTCTTCTTTCTCCTTTTTTGAAAATTTTATATTTTATTATTTTTTTTAATTTTATTTATGTGATGCAAAAACTTTTGTTTAATATAGGTAAATTATTACTTTTTATAATTTGTGTTTTTTTCTTACCTCTTTTTTTACCTTCATTTTTCCTTCTTTATCCTTCTTTATCCTTCCTGCTTTATTTTTTTTCTTTTTTTTTCAAAAAAATTTTTATAGGGGACTACTCTACACTTGCCGAGCGGGCTTCGCCCCCTTTCTTCCCTTTCTACCCGCTTTCTATTCCGCTCTTTACCCTTCTAAAAAATCCTTTTTTTTTTCTTCTTTTTATCCTCCTTTTTCATCATTTTTTTTATAAATCTTTTATTTTTGTTTTTTGTTTCGTTTGGAGCAAGGTCACGCATGTCTCTTACCCCCTCGGGTTAGCTGTTTAACACACCTGTTGTGTATTTACCTCTTCACGCAGTTAAGAAAGAACTATCATTACTATCAGTACTACCCATCAACTAAAAGTGGTTTTTAACGCCTGAAACGCCTCAGCAAACAAAACTTAGGTCAATGTCTATCTAATGTCTGGTCCCAAATTGCAAGTTGATCCGGTTCTGATCTTATTAAATTGGCGCAAATATCGGTACACTTAGGCCAATTATGACTATCAACGCATCCTGTGACGCTTTGACCAGAAGAATCCTTTTTCGAGTAATAACTCAACACAGTTACTTTTGAGGTCTCGTGTGCTTCATTCTCAGCTCTGCGCGTTCTTCAGCAGTTAAACCAAGACGATGGGATCCACTTTTGATTTCCATTCCGAGTTCTGATTGACGGTTTGTACGTGGATGACTTTCTTTATGGAGCTGACACTATCGCTGAAGCAAGTTGCATACAAAATTAGCTCATTCGGCTCCCGGTTTTAATTTCAGAAAATAGGCAAGCCACATACTCAATCTTCTTTCCCAAATTGGACTGCAAAAAACACCTTAAATGGACGACGGCATTAAATTGCTCGGCGTTTTTTGTAGTCTAACGACAGACTCCTTTCTTTTCCAAATAATGATGTCCTAGAATCCAGTCCCAACGAAATGTCTCATTTTCTTAACAATTACTTGCTTATTTGACTTGGTTGACTGGACATCACCCGCTGTTGTAGAAAAAATGAATTCTCCAGTCCCTCTGGCACAAATAGTTCGATTGGAACATACCCGTTCCTGATGACATTCTTGCTCAATAGAACAGATTTTATTGCAAGTTACCTTCACTTGATGAAGTCCGCATTCTTCGTTAGGTCCAAACGAGGTTTAAGACATTCACGTACGAACTTCATGGTTTTTGCAATGCATCAATACACGCTTATGCTAGGGTTACATGCGTGTCTAATCCAAAACCACCAAGTCATGACTCAATTGCTTGTCAGTAAGACAAAGGTGGCGCCAAAGTACCACCTTTGAGTATCAAAGTACCCAACATAGCAATTTTTCGCGTCTAATAGAGTTAGTTTAATCCAAATACGTAGGGCTCTGTTCGTTTAGAACAACATAGCCCTCAATTTGCAGTCGCAAATGCTTTGACATTTGACGTGAAGCATAAACTTCATATGTCAATATATATATATATTGTTATTTAATTAGTTATCGCATTAGCAGTTTGGAATTTCATACAACATTTTGGAGCAGTTGAAGTTTATGCTTCACTTCAAATGTCAAAGCATCAAATAACAAAAGGCATTAACTCCTTAATAAAATGTTGTATAAAATTCGGACCCCACAACATCGAACGTCAGTCTCACCCGTTCATCTCACCGCGACTAGCTACTGTCTCTCCTCAAATTGTTCAGCACAGCTAATAACCACGTCTAAAATTAAAATTCTACTGAAAATTGTTAAAATATAAGTATATTGTGAAGTTAAAATAATTATTTTATTATTTCAAATAAAAACTTAATTTTTTAATCAGCGAGTGTTCTCTTTGAGAAAAACCTGGATTGATATTGTGATCAACCCTTCTACTATTGTTAAAATAATATTCGTCAGATTTAAGTTCCTGAATGATCTATATATCATTATTTTTAAATATAAACTGGAAATTTCATTTAAACAGTAGTAGTTAATACCAACCCTAATTAATATCACTACCGCGTTCAAGACGTTACCTCATTATACAGTGTTATAATAAAAAAGAAGTTGCAGTTAATGTCACTGCTCTTTAAAAAACAGGATCCAAGAATGTGCAGTTCGACTAAATTATATAACGTTCTCAAATGTAAGTTTTTAATAATACTCAAGTAAAAATCAAACTAGGCTACCACATTTTGATGTTTGGGCCTTACATGGCAGCCCATAATGTGGTCGCCTGGTTTGGCCCTGATGAGGTTGATGCGCGGCATCCCAAGATGGACTCGAATTAGGTTACCCTATGAGATCCAGGCTAGATTTCTACACGTGTGCCGTGTATAAAAATATCTAGTGCTCATTTATGTGGTCTTGGTTTGGCGACAAAATGGAAACCCAAGACATATTTTATATTAACAATTTTAATTGTTTATAAAATATTCTAATCATAAATATGACAGTGTTAATAAACATTGTCTTTGGTTTTTCAACATATGATGGACTGAATTGCAATATTATTTTGATTTGTTAATAAATTATTTATT
>JAQQRF010001679.1:0-10428 GCA_030523145.1 Trissolcus brochymenae | reverse complement strand
GATGCCTTCAATCGTTCATACAGAATTTTAGGTTAAATTCCAACCATTTCTCGGCTTTGCAAAATATGATCGAGAGCATTCTGGTAACTTTTGAGTTTCCCATTGAACGTAGTCGAAACTGAAAAAATCATCCCAATGACATTCGAACATACATACAAATTTATCATTTTATTTATTTATCGGCAATTGGGGTAAGTGGCGTAATATGTGTGATATAAGTGAAGAATGTTTATTGGACTCACTCTGAGCTTGATACTCGGCCAGGGCAACTCTTTCCATTTGCACGGTTAAATATTCAGTAACATGTTTAAGTGACCTCATCACTGTCAGTAGCAAGCAAAGTTGGTTTTACATACGGAGCCAAAATCTAAAAAATAAAAATTTAACATTTTTAAACTTCGCGAAAATGGAATAAAAGAAATGATTAATAAAAATGGTGTTTAAACAATAAATTGACGAACCGTGATATACTCAAAAGCGTTCTTGACAATTCCCATGCTGATATAATGTGGTCTTTGAGTATGTTTCCGATTGCGTTGCGTTCGATGCCCTGCGTGAGAACACAGAACAGCTTCAACGGTCGAAATTGTTTTCTGCAATTACGACATGATCTCAAAAAGATCATTTTCAAAATAAACAAACGGAATAGTCAGAGCGGTTTATTGGCGATTTCGATATCGATATGATCTCAAAAAGATCATTTACGATGTGATCTTGAAAAGATTATTTTTTGATCTCTTTAACAAAACAAGATCAAATAATGACGTCTTGTTTTTCTATTTTTTGAGATCACTTTGGGATCTTTTAGAATCGCATCACAAAGCGATCTTTTTTTTATCTTACAGTCACCTTCTCATTTTGACTCGGGTAGGAAGAAGTGAAAGGGTGGCGAGGAAATAGTTGATCCAGCAGTGAGGTAACGAATTGAAAGAAGGTGAGAAAAATCATCGAGACGCAACATAGCCCCCAGCTTGTGAGACAGATGAAGAAAAGGAACAAATTTATTTCTGTTCTATAACGATAATGCGATTATGAAGAGCAAAAAATATGTAGACAATGCAACGGTTAGTAATGTTCAGTCATTTTTCCATCTTTTTGTGTCTCCTGCATTCGAGAGACATGAATAATATTATAATTGTGGCAATTCAGAGCGAGTAAATTTTGAGTAATTTTGTACTGATAATATTAAAGAAACTAATTCTATTTGTTTCATTTCATTTGTAAGTGAAAGAGGAAAAGAAAAAAACGAGCAACAATTTCGAAATCCTAAACAAACATCTATAAGAGCAGTTGCCTATGCTTATAGATGCATCGACAAAGATTATTGTCTTTGGGGAAGACCCTGGGCAAATTTTATTTGCCCAGTCTTCCTCTGAGAAGTGCACTGGGTGAATTTTTTTTTGCCAAGGTCTTCCAGGAGGAAGTGCACTGGGTGAAATATTTTATATATTTTTTTTATTAATAATTCATTTTATATAAGTAAAAATTAATTTAATTAATTAATAAATTAATTTAATTAATTTTTACTTGTATTTTGTATTTCACGGGTAGGCAGGTGGCGCAGCGGAATTCTACTGCCGATGCATTCGGCAGTGTTTCCGTGCCGCGCGCCATCTATTGTAGAAGACAGCCCGTCGCTAACTTCGAAATCGACTGATATTTCACCTTAACATCAAAAATAAAAGTATCTTAAGAATTTGTTTTTTTTTTTTTTTCAATGTAGGTTTAAAAACGAGTGTAATAAAAAATGAGATTTATATTTTTTTATTTATAAGAAAGTTTCGTATTCCAAATGACAAACAATTAAGACGAGAACGAGAATTGTATTTTTTTTTATTTATAAGAAAGTTGTGTATTTCAACAATTCACTAGAAAGTTTTTTTTTGCGTTCCACTCGTGACATGCATAGTAACCTTTTATGTCTAATTTTTTATGCCTTATTTCTAGCTCGCTTCTGTCCAGGAAATGCACAACAGTTGAGAAGTTAGTAAAAACTAGACAGTTTCAATCCAAAAACTGTTTTAAATTTTTACTTGGGTGAAGATTCAATCAAAAATACAAAAATAATTTAACTCGATTTTCATGAAGCCTAATTATAAATTCTTCATAAAAATCCTATTTTGAAAAGTATTTTACGAATTCATTTTCAAAAAAGTTAATCTTAAATTGAGACGTGAAAACAAAAAATCTGAAAAATTTAATTGAGTCAACATTTCGCGGTTTAACATGGGGTCTATCTCTGTTAAGTCCAGGCATCGAAATTTAAAATTTATTTCATTCTCCTAGTATAAAAGTATTAGTTTAACGAATGGTGATGTAGGAGAGTAATTTGCATTTGTAACACATGGTAGCTTCATTCAACAATTACCATGTTACTTTGATCATGACTCGAGAAACAAATTGCACACGCATTTCAACTCGTTTACGTTCCACATTAAGTATACTCGACGTTAAATTAAAATGCACCTTATTTTAAACCAATATATTTCAGTATACACCTATGTTTATAGAACTTTACGATTTACGCAGCCTAGTTTTAACAACTCAATTACGTTGGTCCATATGACGATAAACGTCGAAATGTGTGGCCATTGAAAATGTGATGGTAACACCATTCAATCACTTCTTCTATATCGCTATTAAAATATTATTATACTCTTAATACTACTGATTCATTTGTTATATCTTAAAGATTTTAATCACGTACATTAAAGATTTAAATATTCTAATATCAAACCTTCTCTATTAAACGATTCGCTTGAGAGGGATAAGTCATATTATGAATAATAAATATGTACAAAGTATTCTCAATATATCGTAGAACATTATCAGAATATCAACAAATCATACACTTGAATTTTCAACGCTCTTATTATACATCGTAATAGATATTTTACATTAGCATTAACTTTTGATCTAAATTTTCGATTACAATAACTTTATGTTTAATCACATCTTATTGTCAAAATATAATTTCATAAATTATATAGTTGTATTTATTTTCATCTTGGTCCACTTTGAAATGCAAAAATTAATAAACAATAATAAACGTTGCTAATCTATAAAATAGAACAGTTTCGGTTTAATTGATATCCATCCATTTATTTAAAATAGTTGTTATAGTATATTGTAAATAGGGAAAAACTGCATTAGTACTCTCTCGAAGGAGTAAAAACGCAGAATTTTGTTACACGCCGCAGTAATAAATAACTTGCACACTTATTTACAAAAGAACAAACTCAATCTTTATTGACTTTTAACATAAACTGTCAAAATCAGACTGACTGAATCATGCAAAACAAACTGACCTGTCAATACTCACAGGTGGAGATCGCGACATCTAATTCGAATTCGAAAATGCGGAATGTATCCCACAACACGTAACAATATATTTTACACTAGTATACAATAATTATACTTATTTTCTTATTATTCAACGTTTGAATTTTAATGGTAAATGTCAATGTATAAAAATTTCTCACTAAAATTTTTTGAGGGATTTGAAATTCATAACTCCTTTTGGAATAGATGAGTTTCAAAGAATTAACAACAGTTTCAATAAGAACGGATGAATTTGGATGAGTTTTAATGAGTTCCAATAAGTTTTTAAAAATGCCTTTGCAGCTAACAGCATTGCTATTTCAAACAAATTTCAAAATTTAAAATAGTCACTAATACCAACTCAAGAAAATTACTGTTTCGAAACTATTATTGAACAATTCAATATTACAACATTCATTTTTCACATTCAAGCTAATTATTTTTTCGATGAAATAATACGACGAAGTTATTAAAATTTGAAAATTGATGTAAATTTTCAAATTTTTATTCGTTTCTTTAATTTTAATTAAATAAATATATATATAGTTATAAATAATTATAAATGAATCGTACTAATGAATAATAATACAATGTTTCCATCAAGGTTGGAAGCTTTTTTGTACATTTATTGATAGTCAGTAATAACCCACTACCGGATTCAGATGGTTGATACCAATGCTGACAACCGACTTTTTAACTAATACTGCAAGCAGCGTCATTTTCTATGAGCATCAGAATGTGTTATCGCTAATACAAAAGATTGATGATCAAATGACATGTCGTCAATTTGTAGTTTATAGGAGAGTCGTAAACCATCGCATAATAGAATTCATTAAGCAAACGATTTTTTAAACTGATTTTACCGCAAAATTAAAAAATAGTACCTATTTCATATGACATACCTTGGTTTTGCGCCAATATAATTCCAGTAAGCTATGTTATCCGACTAAGTTCTTATCGCGAGAAACAAGTCTGCAGAGCCTCATTTTCAGTAAGATAAGACAGAGATTGGTCTTTTAACGATTATTATTCGACGTTGTCCTCAGCAATGAAACTCAGCAAAAGGTACACAACCACGGTTATATGAAATTTCACATGCCAACATTTAGTAAACGATCATCTCGGCATAAAGTTATAAATTCTGCCCGTACCAAGTCGGCTCTAATCACTTTTTCACTACTGCATTTCCGAATCAAATTTATTCAACACTGAATAAAATGTTACCTTTATTCGCTTAAATCTTGAAAATTTGATACCACTATTCATTCAATAATTCAATAATAAATCATATAATACATAATCATATAATTTCAAGTGACCATACTATTAAAAATTCTGACAACTCAAATGATATTTCGCTGTCGAATGACACTGTCTCAATGGTACAGACATTTTCCATTATACACAAATCATTTTTATAACGAAATATGCACAGAAAATTAAGAATTCATTAAAGTGATATTTTCAACTACCTTAAGGAATAAAGTTAAATTAATGAAAATTTACAGTCGTATGAATTTTTTATCGCCATACTAACGGCGTATGCTATTTAGCGATAAGCGTAGTTTTTAGGGGTAATTGATTTCTTTTAAGGGTGAAAATAATTTTAGAAAATGCATTGACAAGTTGAAGAGAAAAAAAGTTGTCGAATAAAATTTTTTTTTTATTTTTGTATTGAAATCCAGTAAATAGAGTTTAAAAATTCGCAAATAATTTGTAAGAAAAATTGCATTATTTTCAGATAAAAATCATAAAAAATACGTATGAATATATACTTACATTGATTTAACTTCATTCTTTTAAATAGTTGAAAATGTATCTTTCACGTATCCTTAACTCTTGATAGATTTAAGTATAGAAGAAGCTTGAAGTTAGTACTATATGACTCACCGTATTCAAATATTAATAATAATTTGATCACAATTTTTAATGTTTTTCAACGTTTCAAAAAAAAAATCGAAATTAAAAACGTTAGAGACTTCACATCAGTACGTGAAGGGTCAAGTTCAGAACATTTATACTCAGACAAATTAAACAAAATAAAATTGTAATAATCAAATTATGCAAGAACTTTTTAGAAGGTTCTTTTCTAGTTAGGAATTCAGTGTCAAAAACTTCAATGAAGTTATGTTCTTTGATATCTACACGGAATTTGTCATTTCAATTTTAAAATGTACAGATCAGACTAACGAAAAACATTATCAAACCATAGTACGATGAATTTACATGTTGAAGTTGAGGTACTCAATCTCATACCTGCGGCTTACACGAGCAGCTGTCATGATGGATTCTAATAGAAAACGTTCTAAAGCAAAAAAATCAGCTTCTTTGAGTAGTCTGGTTATTTCTGAGCGTCCCAGCGCAACCTCTGCTGCGCAGTCGTAGCTGGTGAACAGATGATCCGAGAGTCTCGCATACGATAAAATAAATCAAGTATTAAAATAGTGCAATTAATAGCAACATAAAAAAGATCAATAATACTCTTGCTTTTGCTTCGTCGTTGCTCGTTCTTTCATTCACGAGAATAAAACCATTTTCTCTCATAAAGAGAGAAAATATAGTTCTCCCTTTTAAAAGATTTTCTGTTTTTATAGGAGTAGATAAGTATTTGCGAGGGCGTCTTCCCAACATCCATCTGAATAACCAACCCGGGCGTTGAAATCTCCACCTAGAATGGCAGGCATGTCAGAAAAATCTTCTTGGTCAGAAAAGATCTTCAACAACACCTTGAATGTCCTCTTTCAGCCATGCAGGAACAACCTACCTGCTCTGACTCTGCCAGCACTGTAGTTCTTGACAACTGGGATGGCGTTAGTCTTGAAACTTCTTCTGAAATGAGACAGGTAAAGTTTGGTTTGTTCAGAACCACTTTTCTTATATGCCAAATATGACTGGATAGTTTGCCGGTAAACACACGAACAGTTTCGATATACTGTTTGCATTCCAAAAAATAATTCAAATGCTTGAAACCAATTGAATTTTTCTGCCATTTCCATCTCCTTTTTCTTTCTTTCTTATTCTCCTTCCTTAGTTTTCTCTCTGCCTTTTCTCTTCTTTTAACTGCAGCCTTCTTTTTTTTGTCGTCGTGATCTTTAGCGATTTTGACTAACTATACTAAGTAATTTTCTGTACAGGGGTATTTCATCCATTTCTTCAAGCATCAAAGATGTCTGATTTCTTTGAAGCATCAAAGTCAACATCGTGGTACGCTATGAACTCTTTGATTTTTTGGTTCCATATAAGCATTAGGCATCTTCTATCAAAAGCGGAATGGTTCAAGATCTCCATTCCATTTCATTTGCGATTTATACATAACACTTTGCCAGATCAATAGAATTCTAAGTCGGGTCTTAGCATAGAACATTTTGCACACAAAACTAGCTCATTTTTTGTAAAAATCTTAATTTGCTTAATCTTGCAAAATTTTGTAATATGGCAATGAATACATCTTCTGGCTCGATTAACAAACGTACTCACAACCTGATCCGAATTCCCCAGCATGGGGAAACCCTCTTGCCTCTTTCATTCTTAGTAAAAATAATTTTCCTTTTCTCATAAATAGAACTTTTTTGGTATGTACAAAAAATATAGATTTGCTCATCTACTTGAATATTAAAAATATTTTCAGAAAGTTTTTATTTTCAATGTCTTTTACATAACTTTCTCGACGGATAATAAAGTAGATATTAAAAAAAAAAGATTTTCTTAGTCAACGTAATGTTTGATTTCATTTTTTATTTAAATTAATAATTAACAATTCTGTGACGTATGTTACTTTTATAATGGCCTTGCATTGTTCTCTCACGTTAATAAATAAGGTGGAGTTAATGTTGGCAAAACCGATCCAACGCTGATTCAACGTTGACTCCATACGTATTCTACCAAAGTTGGTTTCATGTTGGCCTATCTTTTTTCTTCTTTCACGCAGCTGTTGTTCTTTTTTTGACAATTCATTGAATGATCTTCTTTTTACTGAAATTTTTAATGTTAAATATTGTTCTAATGTTTTGAATTCTCGCCGCGAACATTGAAGGATTTTACGTAGGTTTCTTATAGCAAAACCAGATTCAAAATTGTTGGTAGATTGGTGACCATATATTAAACATTGCCACTGATGGTTATTCCTCAACACCATCTAGCGGTGGCATCTGCACTACGTGAAACGGAAGTTCCAAACGCCACTGCTACCAAGGCTCCAAGCGTCTGAGGAGCAAAAATTGACTGTAATCGCAAGACTCAGCTCTAACTGCCCGACTCTTGCTACTAATTAACTTTAGTCGACAATTAAAAAACGACACTTGTTGCTCCTCAATTACGACTATCTATCGAATATCTTTTGTAATGTTTCTGATTTAATAAACATTTGCTAACTTGACTATATCGCTGTTTTTTCTCACCTTGCCTGATCCACTCACAATACTACTGTACTCACTGTACAATACTAACGTATTGTACAATCAATTAAAAGTCATTCCAAACTTCTCAATAATTGCCCGATTATTGTTCATCATATAACGAATTTTTATTAGAAAATCTAACTAAGAAATGAGCAACGTTACTAGCATGCGTGATATAAAGCTCAAACCGTTATGATTATCACTTTTTTTGTAGAAAATTCGAAACTGTGCGTCGGTTCTTTGATTATAGATTGTATTGCAAAATCAAAGAAAATTAAAAGTGAAAACTATGATTCTCTATTTTTAACTTCTAATAATTCTCATCATGTAGCAACCTCTCAGTCGATTGCGAGACGGATTAAATCAACCCTGAGTCAGAACAGGATTAACACAGAAATTTCTAGAGCCCACAGTACACGCGCGCAATTCATCGATGTTAGAAGCATGACGCAAATGCGTTACTTTAGAATCTATAAAAACAGCGGTTTGTACTGCAAAATCATTTGCTTTAGTTTTGGCAATTTCTGTTAGTATCAATAAAAATTAAAAATTAAAATAATATTAATTTAATTGATTTCAGAACAGTTAATTAATTTTATATTTATAAAATAAATAGGAAAAAAAATCCAAGTAATCCAAAAAACAAGACAGCAAAATATAACTGAATAATTTAATGAACTTACTTAAGTGAAATTCAATCACAATTACACACACTTTCCTACTCTTCCCATATAACAATTTTTCCTATGGTGATAAACAGGTATTAATTGATTTGTTTTCTAATGGATTTTTTTTTATATTTTACAATATAATGACGTTTAGCCAATTTTGTGACACGAAGCGGAATTTAAAAGAGGGCGAGTAGTTTAGTGAGATTTTTAAATACAGAGTCTTTAAATTCCGTCAAAATCATGTGGTATGATTAAGCAACTTAAGGTTACTACAAGTAAGTTCATTCGATCATTCAATTTTCTGAACATTCTATACATATCAAATCAAAAATAAAGTCGAGAACATTGTCAGTTCTGATATATTTTAAGTGGCAAAGTATTTTGTTTTGATCTCAAATAGTATATTACGTTCGAAGAGGTTCGTACCGCGTTTTATGGTCCGCGGAAAAGGCTAAAATACAATTTTTCAGGGCAGCAATTATTATCGTCGACAACGCGACCATGATATTGTCGCGTTGAAAACTTTTTATGAAAATTGTTGGCCGAATAATAAAGTCTGACAAAATTCATGATTTAATTGAATGTTGTATTACTTTCTTAAGAAATATTATGTAGAAGTCAGTTCTTTCATAAGATTCCTCGGCATCTTAGTAAAAATTACTGCATCATTTTTTTTTTCGTATAAGTCTAAATGAATTCAGACAAATTTTAATGTTTGATCAGACCTGAACTTTTTTCCTAGGGACGTAAATTTTTTTTCAAGAAACATTATCTCAACTTATTAGATTGGATCAGATTTCAGGAAGCTGCTAATTTTTGTAGGTAGTGTAATGTATTAAACTGCACAAATTGTGTTGATTCGAAATGCCTGGACTGAGAAAAATACTTTTGTTCTAGAAAACAAGAAAATTCATGTTACATTCTTTCTGCTACAGCAACACGATTTTCCGTACTATTTTCACAGAAATATCTTTCTATATTTAACAAAAAAAAAATTTCTACCATTTAAACAAGTAATTTCTGCAATTTGGACAAGAAAGAATTGTCAATTTAAAACGAAATTAAACAAAAATAACACATTTTGTCGCAGCAATATAACAGAAATACAACGACATAACATAACAACACGGAAATATGTTGGCACAATATTACCAAAAAATTCCTGTTTCATTAACAGGGATTCCTGTTAATCGATGTTAGAGGACAATGTCATGTCTTTTTTACAATACAATTCAAAGAATCCAAAGAAATTAAAAAAAAAACAATGAATGCATTTTACTTGATATAATTCAAACATTTAGAATAGAGCGTCAACATATTTTACCATTTTGAAAATTTTACAAGGTTTGGTTGTTCGTAGAAAATCAGCGTATTTGCTTATAATATATTATTAAAACCCAAAACAAATCAAAGTTCAAGGGTCATAAGTTCGGGATAAACTCAGTTATAAAGGCGTTGGTTAACGCAAAAGCCTCTGCAGAGGTATCAAATCAAAAGCTGTCTTGTACAGTCGCCCATGATGACCACTAGAATAATATTATGGTTATAGGTATACGCAATGCATGAGCTGACAGTAGCGACCGTTAAATGTTAACTTCCGCAAACGCTAACAGCTTTGTATCGTTAACATCGCCGATAAAGGCTGAAAATCTTGAGCGCCTCTGAATAATGTGACACACGTTAGACCATTTTTCTGCACCATCATGTAAAACTATTGTTCCGCGGCAGCTTTACGTCCATTTTGCGGCTCGTGTTATTGTGAACGCGTCACTCTTTTTCAGTGAAATATATTATCTTCGCATATCCGCTCATCTCTTCTTCACGGATGTTCTAAGACAATTTACAATTTTTCTACAATAAAGTATTACGTCGATTTACAACCTTGAAAAATAAATTGTAAAAACAATTTTATTATAAGAATAATATATGTTTTATTAATTCTTATTAATAAACAGATGCAAAAAATGGGAAAATTAATGAGATAAAAATTTCAATTATATCTGATGGAAAGCAGTGAAAAAAAAAAATATATATATATA
>JAQQRF010001678.1:0-15108 GCA_030523145.1 Trissolcus brochymenae | reverse complement strand
TGTGTGAATAAATGATTACAAAAAAAAATTTATTTCTCAAAAATATTTTTTAAAAATTAATATTGGCTATTGAGTAATTTCTACCAAGATTGGTTTGTGCAAATTCGAATAAATATTGCAATTTATAACAGGAATAAAATTTACAACGTCAAATAGTAAAAATTCATCTTCTGTATTGCCACTACACAAATGAAGGAAATCCTAGTAAAAATTCCAGTGTTATTTCTTTCCGTGTAAAAACAATGTTAATATTAAGACTGTTTACGAAAAAAAATAAAAATTCACGAACAAAAATTAACTAAGTTTGTAATAAATGTATTTCAGTCTGCTTTTTACCCTTTAAAAATGAGGAAACAACATATAATATACTCACCTTTTTTCCAAGTTTAAACAATTGTTTTATACACGCTATGTTTTATTATACACTTATTTCACAATTAAAATTACATTCAAACTTCACGATCTCAACTGCTCCAAGTATAGAATATTACTGACGAAAAATCGAAGCGACCAAGTTGTAGACAAAAAAAAATTGTTTTTCCGAAATAAAACACTTCAGATATTCGTATTTCATTTCTTTACACTATAGGCGAGATAACTAAGGAGAGCAGTACACACACTTCTTGGAGAAGGCCGTTTGAATCCTTCTAAATTTTATGACACAAAGAATTTCTTTTCATGGAGTTCACCCATATGTTATCCATTAAAGTCAATTTTTGAAAAATCATGTTTAAATATTACATAAAAATATTACTTAAATTATTCATACGAAAAATATTATTGGCCTCAAGAATAATATAAAAAATTATAATAAACTAATTTGAATTAAATTTATTCACTAAATATGCATTTATTAATGTACAATTTGCTGTACAATGTTTTATTATTTGAACAAAAATTAACACGAAAATTATTGACGAGTAAAATTTACAAGTTCTGTGAAATTATTTCTGCGCATGCGTTCATTTTCACTGATGTGATTTGTGAATTCTTACTGATTTTCAGTGACTTTTAACTGAATTTCAGTGTTCACTGTATTATTCACTGATTCAAATTTAGGATTTCCAATTCACTGATGTAATCTGTGAATGTAAACTGACTTTCAGTGACTTTTCACTGATTCCCAGTGATGACTGAGTTTACTGGCTGAATCAGTGAAATATTCGCTGGTTACAATTTAGAGAGTATATACATGAGAGTTTGTCACTTCTGAGTTTATATCCCCCTTAGTTGTTTTAGTTTGATACATTCTAATATAACATAATGATTATAATTCATTTTTACAATATTTACATTCGATAATACAGCGGGCAGCGATTGTTCATATAACAGTAGATGTTGAAGATATTTCCTTCTTGGCCTATTTCCTTCAGAGAGTACCTTCTTGATTGGTTGTAATCTGTGCAAATTCATTAGTCTAATTTTTGTTTGTCTATATTTCTACTTCTTTTTCTTTCTTCGTCGTTCATTGTATCTTAGTATGTACTTCTCATGTTCATACTTTTGATTTTGTATTATGTTCATCTTTCATTCTTTTGAAATTGATTTTTTCTGTTTCTTTTTTACTTTCTTTTTATACTTTTTTCTTTTCTCTCTCTGTATCAGCCAAACTGGTTCTCCAGAGACGCAATTTATTGAAATACAAATACAAATAACTTAGTTTTTAAAAAGTTATGAGACCACCTCACTCTTCGAAAATTTTTTTTCGATTTTATAAGTCTTTCTTAGTTCATTCGAATCTATCACGTCTCTAATTATCAGAAATTTCAAGACAATCGAGGAAGTAAGAAGTGTTTATTTAGTGACCACGTTTTCCAAGTGATCGGCTTGGCTTTGACATCCTTTTAAGCGAATCAAAACCTTGCTTTGTTCGAGTTTTACTTTCGCAAGGTACTTTTCGCAGGTTACAAGTCCCAGACCCAGAGGTCAAAGAATAAAAAAAATGTAACGTTGCTTGGGCCGTTCTAAAAATTGGCGGATGGATTGTCGGCGGTATTGGGCCGACACAGAGCAGCGAAGCACAGTGGCAATTATTACCGGTGGTTTATTAATTTTATTATTTTTACGGAATTGGGTTTTTAAGGATTGATATTATTTTAAATGATGGCTTAGTCTTTTATGTATTGTTTTTCTTTTTGTATGGTCAGTTTTTATTTATCCCGTGAGTTACAGGGTTTAGTTGTAAAGGCGCAAGACACGTCCGACGGTATGAAGCACGCAACGAGGGACATCCGGTGAACATCAGTCCCCAAGAGGGAGAAGCCCCGCAACCACCTAGGGGTTGCTACCGAGAAGCATCGAGCCTCTCCGACCTCGAACACACTATGGCTCCCAACATTGACCAAATGTTGGGGAAACAAAAGCGACGAGCCACTGCAGAAGCAAGTCGTCTACGAAGAAACGATTCAACCTAACGGATTCCAAATTCAACCTGGAAGGTGTGCGTTACCGACCCCCGAGTGCCACTGACAGTGGATGTGCTGTATGCCCACCGGTAACCAGCGTTTAGCCTGCCGTCATCCGGAACTGGAAACATCTTGCGGTAAAGGGAAATTTTTAGAGATGTCCTGAAAAATTGAAGGATCTTGATAAAGGGAAAATAGATCGTAAAGATCGACCTCAGGGTACAGTTACAGGGACAGTCATTGCCTACCCTGAGGTTATGGCCCTCATCAGAAAATGGCCGGCGATGTAGATGGAAGCTGCGGACATCAGAAACGGTTGAGCAGAGGAGAATCGAAAAAGAAGTCCATTTACAACACCTTGTGGCGATGAAACAACTGAAAATAGTCATAGTGTGGAAAGGGAAAGAGAGGGGATGAAGTTTCTTGGTAGCGGAATTTTGAAGGTAGCTAGCTATTTACAGATTTTGGAAACAACAAAGAGAGTCCTACAAGTGTCGTTATCCTGTGAGTGTCTAGTGTTGCCGAACGTGCTCTTGCCATTAGACGGGACCAAGCGTAGGGACAAGATCGCACCCTGTGAGTCGTTTTTATTGTACATTTTTACGTGCTACGGAATTTTGGATCGAGTGTGTATTGTAATTATGCGAACTAGTTGCGAGACTTATGTTCATCATCTTGCCGTTCTGCGAGAATTTCATTTTGTTTTGATTTCCAGTTTTGGATCATTATATTCGAAGTAAATTTCATCGAGACTATTTTTTAATACTATATTTTTTTTATATATACTAACTATATTTTTATAGTTAGCTTCAAAGTTCTTTTAGAATCGTGGTTGCAAAGTTAAAGTTCCGAAATTGTAATGTTGAGTGCTTAGAGTGAGTGTCAGTTTTAACGTATATTTTTTAAATTGCTCACTGTACTGCTACGCCGCTTGTAGGGCCCCGGCGTGATTAGGTTTCGTTTAATTTTGTAACGTATGGTACGGATTATAAATACGGGGAAATTGGTAACAATTTTGACAATTTGCAACAATTTTTGACAATCATCGCATAATGATCAATGGATTTCTTTTTTGATTTCCTATCCAACGATATACTACAATCATATTATTAATATTTATCATAAACACTATTTTAATGATTTAAAATCTAATCACCTAATCACCTTCCTCCTGGTGTAGCATTGCGATAGCGTAACTTGCTTTTAATATACAGGGTGTCCAAAAAGAGTGGAAACGCTCAAATTTGACAAAATTTCATGAAAAAAATGCAAAAAACACTTGTCTAATATTTTTTGAAGCGCTATCGATTAGCACCCAATCAGTGGGGGAAAGGGGGAAGGGTGGAGGGTTAAAGGTGGTGCCAATCGATAGCACTTCAAAAAATATTAGACACGTGTTTTTTGGTTTTTGCATTTTTTTATGTAATTTTTGTTAAATTTGAGCATTTCCACTCTTTTCAAGACACCCTGTAAGTAGATAACGGAAACAGCGGTGTTTAAAAATTTGGACTCTCTCTTCTCTTTCTCTACCTCTGAAAAACGAAGAATTGATATGAATTTTTGTATGTTTTTTTTTAAATAAAAATACTTAAAAAAATACATTTCAAAAGAGGAAAAGATATTTTTTGATAAAAAAAAAAAAAAAAAGAATATGAAAGGGAAGAAAGAGAAATATAAAAAAAGCAAAAAAGAGGGTTTATAAAAAAAGGAAAAAATGATGAAAAGGGGATTTTCTACTTCATTATCTTTTTTCTTTTTCCTCTTTTCTTGTTTTTTCCTTGCATTCGTACTCTTTTTTAATTTTATCTTTTTCTGTATCCTTTTGCTTCTTTTTTTCATCCTCTTTTCCTTTTTATTCAAATTATTAATATCCTTTTCTTTTATCTTTCTTACATCGTCTTATTCTTATCCTTTTTTAATCGTCTTTCATTTTTTCTCTTTTCTTTTTTTTATGCTTTATCCTTTTTTTGCTTGTATCCTCTTTCTTTTGCCAATTTTCATTGTTTTGTATTTTTTTCTTTCTTCTTTTTCATGTAATTTTTTTGTAACCTATCTTTCGTTCTTTTCATCTTTTCTTTTTCATTTTGTCATTATTTTATTCTCACCTTCTCAGCTTTTTTTTCTTCTTCTTCATTTGTATCTTCGTTTTCTTTTTTTAACCTTATTTTATTCTTGTATACTTTTTCTTTTTTTGTATTTTTTTATTCCTTTTTTCATCCTTTGTTTCCTTGCATTTTTATTCGTTTCCCTTTTTTCTTTTCTTTTTTTTTTTATTTTTAATATAGGTAGAAAACAAAAGAATTTTTATTTTTCATCGTAGAAGTTGACGCGCATTGCTTATTTATTTTACACCAAAAGACTTTTCTTTAGTATAGGTAAAAAATACATGAAAAGGATTTATCCTCTAATAAGAAATCCTGTTTTTGCTCAAAAAACACATAATATCTCACGCATATCGGACATTTTTCTATGCAGCAAAATTATAGTATGTGTAATTAATTTTTATTGTATATATGCAGCAAACACTTACAATAGAAGCAATGAATTTGGGGCATATACACTACATATGTGCTATATTTTCGTTGCATAAATACTATATACAAAAATGTCCGATGAGGTAACAGGAACAGCAGCGAAACTTTTTTTTTAATATAGGTAAATAACGTTTTATGTAAAAACAATTTTTAATGCATTTATTCGATTATTTAAAGAAATTTTGAATGCCGTTTAGGAGCGTCAAGTTAGTATTAAGTTATCAAGTCGTTCTAGTAATAAGAAATAGAATTGTTCACCAGAAATGAAGTGAATTTTTGTTTTGAAACAAAATTGTTCAAATCATTTTGCCTAATCAAGTGTGAAAAATTATAAAATAAATAATTTTATGAATACTAAAACTAAAATTTCTAATTTTAAACTTTCATCATACTTTGGATATTAACTTGATTCCTAAAACATCTTTAATTGAAATCCCTCGGTTTGAAATTCAATATGACTGAATAAGTGAAATTTATTGAGCTGTATTTTAAATAAATTATATTTCGAATTATTATTACATAAAAATTTGTCAACATCAAAATGGTACACATAAAAATAATTACATAGTATATAAATATATACCGAAATATTTTTTAAATTGGTAAACGATAAATCAACTGTAATAAAATTCTTGCCTTTGTACAAAATTGTCAACTGTTATTATAATTGTTGTAGAATTACACTTTTTTTCACAATCCTGTATACTGAGGCGATGATGAAGTTGCATTTCTTGTTGTATTATTCCTTCTAGTGTCTTCATTTGTTGGTTGATCGCTAAAAAAATAATAAAACTGAGATATTGATATGGTATTAAACTGATATTGAGATGAAAAGAAAAAAACAAGTTCATTAATGTTGTAAAAATTAAACAAATCATTTTCAAATTATAAATAAAAAAAAAAACAATATTAATATGGACAAAATAATGTTAAACTGAATAAATGTTCTTCAAAATACCTAAAAAAAGGCATCGAATTAACAAGTGTTTGTCTACACGGGTGTGATGAAAATCCTGGTGAACATTCAGCTAGTCTTCTTACAATTCTTCTAAGCCATTGTTGCAGTTTAAGCCTTCGATCCTCGACGAATTTTGCATCCTATGAACAATTCTTAATAATACTAATATATATGAAACTCCAAATGAGAAAAAGTTTTTTTATTGGTGTGTGTGTGTGTGTGGTGGAGCATCACGTTGAAAGCGATAAAATTGAAGTCCAATAAATCACATTTTCAAATGTGTGATCGTATAAAATCCTTTATTCGGCAAGAAGCTTTGCATAATAATTCTCAAGTAGTGGTGAATTTTCACCAACCTGTTTATTAATGTCTATAGTAGAAAATGAATTCGGCTGTCATTAGGGCAACCCCAAGAACAGATTAGGTTAAAATTTGACTCTTATATGGTTTCGTCATGCCCATTCTTGATAACGCTCTATTCAAGCCAAAAGACCCTCACTGGGCAGGTTTGAATAACAAAAAATAATTTTTTTTATTATAAAAAAACTTTTTTGGTATATTTTTCACCTATGTCGGTAAGATGGTTTCCAGAGGCTATTCCGAAGGCTTGCAAGAAGCTCAGCCTTCAAGCTGAACTTCGCTCTGATTGCCTGTCTTGCCAATGGTGATGTCCAACGGATACAGACAATACAGATAATCCCTAGAGAGTTTATTTTCAAGTTCTTTTAATCGCATATAAAGCCATTTTGGGACATTTTTAATAAAAAGACTTCTAATAAATTTTATTTATATTGCTTTCTTTGTATCTTCTGCAGCAATGACATTTTTTCACGTTTAGTTTTGCAAGTCGTCTCATTCGTCATTTCTGTTTGTCCTGCTCAAAATACATTCTACATTAAAAACTCATGCCCTAAGGAGCAGTCAAGCTTACTCAGCATGTTGCTCGCGTTAAAAGAATGGCCGTCCGGGAAAAGCACCGTGCAAAAATATCTAATATACAGCTGTTTTGTGTATTACATATTTTAAAAAACTAATTTAAGCTAGGGGAAACTTGAGCACAGTCGGCTATAAAATTTTTTAAATAGTTGCATTTTTTTTCTTATGAGTTGTCAAAATACTTTTATATTTTTAATGGTTAAAAGAAAATTTTAATTTTTGTTTTTAGATTAATGAAATTAGTATGTAATCAAGTATTTATAATGCGTTGAATAAGTCATAACATAATTGTATAAATCGTTATCCTGCTTGAGGAGTATGAATGCACAAGTTTGTAAATCAAGTTGAATGTTTAACACTTCAAATGAAATTTTATTAAATAAAATCAAACTTTTTTATGCTTATAATTATGCTTATAAATAACTATTTAAGTTTTATAATATATACAAACATTTTCGAATAATTTAAAAACGATACATTCATCTAAAATGATTGAAGAGAATTAAATAATAAAAATTAATTTTTCCTAAAAGAAAATGATTTTTGATACAGTAATTCTCTCGGTAATTCTCTCTACTAGGTCTCTAAAATTGAATGTGCAATCAATAATCCAATAAAGCGAATTGGTTTAGTACTAATTATTCCAGTTCAAGAAAATTTGGACGCTTGCTCGGTAGTTTTTATGTGTAACTATTAAGTGAGTTATACGTATGTTTATTTTTGACAAGAGAATTGTTTATCACTATTTTATCACATCTAAACACGTCAATCATTTGAAAATAACTTTTTTCATACAATAAAAATGGGTGTATTTTTTTTGTAAAGGAAGGATAAATATGGTTCTAATTGCTATCACACATGTAAGACATGTCAGATGTGATGTTTTGTTTAGTTTGGCAATATTTGGAAAGGCATGTTTGTACATTTTGTACACGACGACGCTCCGCAGGCACAGTGTGTATACAGATAATTTGAAATTTATCAATTTATTGTAAAGTAAGTTTTTAATTAATATAGGAATTTTTAATTATTATACGAAAGTGCCTATTTTTCCTGCAGAGTATATGAGAGTAACTGAAAGTACACGAGGCAGTTCTTGAGAGTCTATGGGAGTGCATGAGTGTATATGGGAGTACATATATATGGAAGTATATGAGAAAGTACTTTTGAGGTTTCTCATAGCACAAAAACATCAGAAAATCCGAACTTTTAGTAAATTTTTCGAATTACAATGAAATTATTCTTACAAAGTTGCTACATAATTCAAAGTGAAAATTTTTTCGGGCAACATTGGTGCATTGGAAAGATTGTCTGTATCGCCATCTATTGTGAGTTAAATTTTTTTTCAGTAAAGAGTTTAGAACCTGACATTCTAAGTTTTAATTCAGAAGAAATAATTTATTTTTATGAAAAATGCCACAGTTATATTTGTTTCAAATATTTCTACTTTTTCGAAAATTGTAAGGTGTTTTTTTTTGTCAAGTTTTTGCCAAGTATAGTAAACTATAAGGTTTTAGTGTTCCTATTTAGAACACTATAATCGCTTATAACTGAGGATTATGCAAAGCATTTATGTAAAATTAATGCACATCTAACTTTTCATTGACATGGATTATGATTAAAAATTTATCACACAATTCAATAGATTTGCACAAATTTTCAAAACAAATTTAAACATTCTTATGTATAATTGACTGTATTCGTCCACAATTAACGTCAAAAAGTAAAAAAAAATTTAATTCGATGTTTCTGCATTTTCACGATAAAAAAATTAAGAAATTTAATTTGTATGTAGCCTAGGTTACTTTTGTGAGTTCAAAAAAAATCGCCCCGATTCATTCGCTTTTTAATTTGTCGCTTGATTTAAACGTGATGCTCTAGCAAACAAACAATATTTCTATTTTTATTCATTATCAAAGATCATAAATGTAACAAAAAAACGATTTGAATTTGTTTCAAAATTTGATTATAAATAGAAAATTTCAGAATTGAATTGAAGTTTCAACGTCTTATTATAGAATTTGTGATACTTGTCTGGTATTAGATTTTACATTTTTATAAAATGTATTTTGTTTAATATTTTAATCGTTATATATTGCAGAGGACCTTATCGCGTTTTACGTAAACATCAACCCTCATGTAACTTGTTTATCTCTCTCGCACATTTTAGTTACTTTTTAAGTTATTATTGTTTGACAACAAAATTTTGAAAAATAGCTCTTTAGTGCCCTTTGTATATCTTGGGAGAATCGTTTGACTGCAACAGAATAAATTTTCATTGCATATTGTTGACAAAATATTTACATAAGAAATTGTATCAAGCAAATAATTTTTATACAAATATTTTGTCAACAATATGCAATGAAAATTTATTGTTGCAGTCAAACGATTTTCCTAAGATATACGAAGGGCACCAAAGAGCTATTTTTCAAAATTTTGTTATCAAACAATAATAATAACAACTTAAAAAGTAACTAAAATGTGCGAGAAAGATAGACAAGTTACATGACATTTCACCTTAAGGCCGTATGAAAGGTTAGTTTTGTTTACAAAAATGAGTTGGAGTCAGGACGTAATACAACAATTGTTTTAACTAAACATAATTCATTAAAATATTTTTAAACTTTCAAACAATATCCTGAAGTATTTTATGGAAACAATTGTTGTATTATCTTCTGATCTCAACTCGGTTTTCTAAACTAAACTAACTTTTCATACGGCCTTAAGATGGTTTTAGTGATAAGTAAAAAATGTCAGAATTACATATGAAAATAGCATAATACATAGATGTTGATATACAAATCGTGCATTTTTTGACAAACTAGAGATGAACGCGCGCTTTGCGCGCGCTCCCAGTGGTAGATTATGTATTAATACTCTAATAAAATATATAATTAAATTGAAAGACGGACGAAAAAGAGATGCGCGCGCATTTGCGATGACCGAAAATTGACAACCAAACGGCAACTTCGGTGTGTCACCAACTTTTTTTAAAGGGATTGAATATCTCGGTCTATAGCGGCGAAACGTCTGTAACTTTGGCCATATTGTTTATATCAATTGAAAATATAAGCAATTAAATTTTATTTAATTCTGAAATTTCTAAAAATTAGACATTTCTTAAAAAAATTTGCAATAAATAAGTCTAAAAAAATTATCAAATGCTTACTTGAATGATTATAAAATTTATAAATATGAGACATAAAAATGTTAACAATTAGTTATTCGACAAATGCTCTTTTGAGTATTTTGCCACATCAACCCCATCATTCATTTTGTACTAATTAATGTTTATCAATGAACTGGTTTAAACCAGTAGTCAAAAAGGGGGATGGAATATTAGAGGAAACAATATATAGATAAAATATTAATTAACAATATAAACACAATCTAACCCATGTAATCAATGTTATGTTAAAAACTGTTCTATGTTGCGAATATATTGCCAATAGAAAAACGTTGGCTGATAATGTGCCAAATAATGGTTGTTATATGTTCCTTTCCACCAGGTCACACCAGCTAATGTATATACTAAAAATTGAATAATTTTTGAGGCCGTTATTTTCAAATGAAGAAAAAAAGAAAAATGTTTAAATGAACATTATGTTTCAGGTGTTATCTATGGAACAATTTAAACCAAATTTGATTATTACTTTTCTTCAATTTGTAGAAATTAATCATGTACTTTTTTTATTAGAAAAACTTAATTTAAAACCAATGTGAGACGAAAGATTAAAAAAAAATTGCATCAAATATAATATTTTTATATTACAATCACTTTATGTATATGCTTTCATTTTGTTCCTAGATTATTTATATCACAGAATATATCATTACTTTTCATTATTTATGTATGTTTTTTTAGGGGTTGATCAGAAAAATTATTTTTGTGAAGCCTAAGCGATGTCTTAAATTTTATTTATTTAGTGAGGAAGAAAAATTTGATAATTGAATTTAACTGCATATATTATATATATATTATGTATATTCATCCCAAAAATCACATGAAAAAAATTGTACCTTATTTCCAATCGTTTTTTTCGGTGGAAACTCAAACGTTGTAACGATGTTATCATGTTTTTTAAGTTCTCTATAAAGAGTGTAAAATTGAGCGTATCTTCTGTAAATATTCCATTCAGTATCACGAATACGAATGTATATCTGGAATGCAAACAATGAAAAAAACATTCGAGCATTATAAAATATTTTTTCACGGTGATAATCACAAAATGATCCATACCTGATATACATGATGAATGTCGGAAGACTGTCCAGTCAGAAAAGCAGAAGGAATCCAAATGTGAATCATACAAGGAGATTCGGATGGAAGGTCATCCTCGTTCAATGGACCTCGAAGGCACTCCAATTCTGCTTGTAACATTTTGATTAATCGTTCTCTGAAAAGGAAATCAATTACAACACAGTGCATATCTTTCATTGTTCAAATAATATTAAACGAACTTATGTGTAAGTTGCACAGTTAATCTGGCGTTGAATTCCATCAATTCGGCATGCATGTCTGCAACTTGAACCAATTTGTTCTGGTACTGTTGAGCTTCTCGGTGATAGTCTAGCGTTGCCTCTTCTTCAGATTCAACGATGGTCGAGTCAGAATTTCTCCGTAACAGTTGTACAGCAGTGACATATTTTCTCAATTGTTGTCTGAGTAATTCGTTTTCACGAGTGAGGGCTTGTAACTGCATATCGTGTTTTTCTACATAATTTTGATGTTGCCTCTGAAATCGCACTAGTTGCGAACGACTTGCAATGGCATCTTCCCGAGCTTGTTCCAGGATCTCTGATGTCGCTAAAAGTCTTACTCTCAAAGTATCGATATCAAGTCTGTCTGTGTCTGCAGATGGAAGACTTACAATTATCGGCTCAGTTGCTTCTAGAGCTGTTTCTGCTGATTCTACTTCCTAAGGAATTGCAATTTCATAAATTTATTTTTATATACCTCAAAAAATGACTGACAAATAAAATGATTACTTACATCTAAATAATTTGTCCCAGAAATTACGGAATCTTCCATAGGTGAAATAGGAACAAGACCTCCCATATTACCAGCATCTGTTAGTGGAGTTAACAATTTGTCTTCGTCGAATATTTCACTGAATGCGAAATAAAACAAAATTATTGAAATCCATTGAAATAATTATTAGCACATTTATGAATTTTCATACTTTGAATTCCACTTTTCAATTTTATCATTCAGGTCCAAACTATGTATAGCAGATAGCCCATCAGAAAGAGACTGAGATTCAGAATCTTCAATGACAGCGCTGGGAGACCCCAAACAAGTAAGTGGAGTACGTACGAATACAATATCGCAATTTTCCCTATCATCCTCATCATTATCAAACGAAATAATACTTGTTGGAACTTTTCTCTTAATCTTGTCGTGATTAAGATTTTCTAGAGCTACAAAATGAAAGAAAATTTAGTATACTGATGAGAACGAGATCTTTTCAATAAAAAAATCTTCACACCTGGAACAACAGCATTGATAATAGGTTCAGACTGTGATATCTTTTGTTTAGTCAACTCGTTTCGTGTCAAACTATCATTCAATTCTTCATTATCGACATTTATTGCGAAAACAATAGACACTAGTCCTAAGAAAAAAGGGAAAAAATTTTGAATATTATATCTTTTGATTATACAATTTCTGTATTAAAAATTTTAATATGTGTAATCAGATTATAAACCAGCAGCAATATTGGGCAAAACCGATGCCTTTTCCTGGTCCAGAAGGAATGCCCAATTTTTGTAGAATGGAGTAAGCGTTTCCGGACACAATATAGTGTGCAGGTGTCTCTCTAAAGACCTCTCATTAAGAGCGGCCCTGAGCCATGCTCTTCCACGTCCGTAATCGGTACAAACTTTACGTAAGACTGTAAATCGTTCTTGCTCATGCCACGTAAGTTTCTCTTTAATACACGGCCAAAATGTTATTTCCATCTTGGAATTGTTGCCTGATACAAAGTCAGATACGTGACTGAAAAATAATGAAAAATTCAAACCAAAACTATACCTTGAATATATCATGTTGTTCATGATATTTCATGTCGTTCAATGTTTAAAACATTTGATTGCATAGTTACCGTAAAGCTGAATTAATTTTAACATTTCGGTTGACTTGAAGACCATGGTCAAAAATTTGTTCGAAAGCATAACAGAGTTGTGTTATGCAAGTATCAGACTCTGTGGCAAGCTCAACTCTTCCTCCAAATCTTATGTGACATTTTTTTGCTGCGCTCAATAAATCAGCCAAAAGTTTATCTCGCTCTAAACTATGGTCTACCATTTGATTGGCATCTAATCCATTACACGCTCCTGGCACAATAGCAGACATCATTCGAAGAGCCTATAAAATTGATTAGTTTAAAATAATGAGTTACAAAAAAATAATGATAAATATACAATGATAAAAAAAACTTTTTTTTTATTATTGGATGAATTATATTCATTATTTCGGAAACCATATTGAACTGTTCATTTTAACTGAAAAGCCAAATTTTCACAAGCGTCAATAATAAAATGCACTAGATTAATGTCTAATGAAACACACGTGTAGTCCAAGGACAATTTGAAGAAGATTAATTTATTTATCCTCACCATCAAGATGTCAATTAGCTGCCAACAATGCTACCATAATAGTTACTACTATTGCCATGACAGATACTGGAAAATCCTTCTTTCAGAACGTTTTTAAACGAGTGGTATTTTTACCCACAATTATCCTAAAATTGACATCAACTTCTCTTTCATCGTGAAATACTTTTCCTATAATGATTCGGAAGAGATTGACTTACGGTAGTAGGATGCAACTAACCACTGCTGACATAGAAGATATATCAGGGGGCGGAATCACAAGCATTCAATCTCATTTTTCTCTCGTTTCTTTCTTTTAGAGTGCTTTCCTTTGTCATCTCCCTTCGTAACTTGGTAACTGGTCACGAGTAACTAGTCGCAAAGTTCTGAAACTCTGTTTCACACTGACTTACTATTTGTTTAGTTCAGGGTGAATTCGTTGAGAGTTGAGATGGCGCAGCAATCTGCATTATTGAATTCTGTCTCTTTGCACTGAAATAAAATAAGTAAAAGAATATTCCTTTATTTTTATTTATTCGCCGTTTTTAATACCTTGTTACACAGAATAAATTTAATTTAATTTTTATACGGACTCTAAATACTTACAAATCATTCCAACAACAAAAATAAAAAGAATTAACAATTTATTTATAATTTATTGTTAGCAATAGGTATATCCAGAATTTAATGTGTTAACATAAATAAAAAATTCAACTGATTCATCAAATGTTTGATAATGTGTATTTCGCGCGCTAGGCTTTAAGTTATTTTTGTGTAACAAGTGTTGCGTCCCATAGTAACGCTTGAATTTAGTTGACTTCTTTTAGATTAGAAGCGAACTTCTTTATTCGGGTCGAGTTTATTCTTAAATTGCTCGTTAATAACAAAGAGAGTGTACTTATCGACAGCAGATTTTTCTCTCTCATTCAGATATTGCTGCAGATGTCGTTGTGCACGTTCAGGCGGAGAATTCAATTGAAATAAGATTCAAATTAAAACAAAACTTTTTCAGACAAATATTTCAATATTTATTTAAAATTTAACACACTTGATATTTGATACAATACAAAACTAAACTTAGCCGAGCCTCCGGAATGCTGACTAAACTAAAACTAGTACTGTCACCAGACTAGACTAACTTGATTACTAACTAACTTGCTAACTTGCTAACTAGGCTAACTTGCGTCGCTGTATTTATACTTAATGCCCATTGATTTAGACCCATTGATGGGTCTAAAAGGTCTTAAAAGGTTGGGCCGTATTCGACGGTCCAACACGAGTATCAATCAGAGTTTTATTATCTATTTAACATTTCAAACAATTAGTTACAACAATTATAAATATTTATATTTAGACTTATATTTTTATTGACAAATTTCTAAAAGGAAATTTATGGGCTTGATTTTATCTATCATTATTTATAATTTAAGTTCTTTGTTTCTTGTGTATGTTAAATGCTAGATTAAGTAATCTGTGTGCTAAAATTGCGTCTGTGGTATATTTTATAATTATTGAAGTAAGGTTAGAATTATTGAAACTTTATGTTTGTACATTGTTGACTTATAATCGAATATTTTTGTCTTATACACTGAGAAAACAGCACACGTCTGACACGTGTGCCAAAAAAGGATGAGACTTGTGCCGATGAATTCCGTATATTCGGAATCCTCGCACACGTCTC
>JAQQRF010001677.1:0-11051 GCA_030523145.1 Trissolcus brochymenae | reverse complement strand
TATATATATATATATATATATATATATATATATATATATATATATATATTACTTTCCATGTATGCGATTGTTCGTTAGGGCTATTGTGAAGGAGTCAGCATTCGATTCCAAGCACAGTGAATTTTATAATTTATTACATGTGTTTTATAACAGCGAGTGAAGTACAAAACATGTAAATCCCTTTTAAAATGTCTAAGTTAAAAAACTTTTATATATTAAAATATTTCAATTCCATTGTTATAGTTGAGGTCATCATTAAATTTGGCTACGGATCGACCACTGGATGACTTATCTCTTTTTTACTTGTTTCAACGTAAATATTTTCTCAGTGCTAAAGCATTGAAAAATGATTTGAAAAAATCATTTCCATATATAGAGTCCTACTACAAACAATTAGAATCAATTACAATTTTAAATGAAAAAAGAAATGCAAGAATGAAGAAATCTTCTTCCTTATTTAAATAAAATTTGAAATGGCTTTTTCACCGACTTTCTAAAGAATTATATTGAGATAACCTGGGGGCAATTTATCTTTCATTGTTATCGTCATCTGAATGAGTTTTGCGACGACAAACCCTGGGCTGCGAGCGTTCACAATATTGATCTACCTGCCAGAGACTCGTGAGAGCGTTGAAGCTCTCAGTGGCAAGCGTTCTTGCGACGCGGAATAAGCATTTTGCGTGCACTCCCGCGAACATGATCTCGTGGTTAACTCATTCAGGGAACGTGCCCTAACTTGCATTCACGCTCTGGCCGCTTCGACGAGCACTTCCATGGTGTCATCGAACACGGCGTTCGATGACATCATCTTGATTAACTGACCGCGATGAATGTTTTCGTTGAAGTGATACTTGTTGATATTTTGTTTATGTCGTTTCTAATTATAAGATTATAATTGATAGTTTTTTTCTTTGCTTAGATGGGTGACTTTATTGAAAAAATGGAGTTTATTATTTGGTGTCAATGAAAAAATCAAACGGACAGAAAATTTAATTGTCATATTAATGACAATTTTGTTAGTTTATTTTTTTATGCATTATATTTATTATATATTATAAACTGTCACACAGTATATCAAAGTATTGTCGACTGGAACTATATATTAATATTATATCTTTTCTCTATACAGAAAAAATTACAGAAAGAAAGAATTTCATCATGATAAAAGAAAAGTAGTATTAATACTACTAACAATTTACAGTTTCTAATAATGAAAAGAGTTTATCGATACTTCTTCGGAAGAATGAATCAAGTAAATTAAAAAATAAGAATAAAAAATAAATAGACAAATAGTAAAATAAATAAATGAATTATGAAATAAAAACATGAATTTTTTATCATTTAAAAAGATCAGAAAAGTTTAAAAGGGAATTAAGATAATTTTCAAGAAGATAAGAAGAATTTTCAACTAAATAACAACTTCAATTTTTTGATCAATTCATTCATCCATCTATGTTTTGTTAGCTTTGAGAGCAAACACTGATAATTGAAGGTGACCTGTGATTTTGGAATTCAATTTGATCTTTGTTATGAAAAAATGCCGATAAATTTAATAAAGAAGCTTTTATTTTAAATAAATTTAAAAAATATAAATTGATTTATTTTTTAATTTTTTAGTAAAAATATATGAACAAGAAAATGATTTAGTGAAGATTCTTTTATCTGAAAATTTTGAATTATCATTTTGGATTAATATTTGGAATAGAAGCCCGCTGGTCTGTTCTAATTTGTATAAATTTTGTGAATGATAAAAAAAGATTTTACATCGTTAGGTGTTATTGGGATGAATTCATGCAAATGAAACAATGCCATTGTGTTGTGGGATGCCGGTGGCATCTTCGATGAATAATGCAGAGACTTCTCAGAACTTGAATCTGAAAGTTGAAGCGCAGGATGGTTAGTAATTGGAATCTTCATTTGTTTTTCACTTAGAAGATGTATTAAAAATTAATATATTTTTTGCAATTCCCACAAATTTAGAATAAAAACTTTTGTTAATATTCTGTCATAATGTTGTCACGTATAGACTACATAGGAACTATTTTAATTCAACTTCACATCGTTCTTCAACACAAAATGTATTACTCTACACACGATTTATTTTTCACGCAAGATGACATCTTTAACTTTAAAATTTTAATTATTTATATGTTTTGCGTTTTTATGAACTTTTATGAAAGCGTCAAACATTTTTGCAAAAAACGCTTGGTCCTTTTAGTGTAAATTAGACACACTTAATGATGTTAATTAGACACACTTAATGGTATTAATTATTATTATTTATAGTTCTCTTTTATTTTTCATGTCAATGATACATTAACTTAGATGTATATCTATAATTTTATTGATTTTTTTTTCAAATCAATATGGCATGGTAACGTTTTCTTAAATTCCTCTTATGTGGTGTATTTCATTATCTTTTTTTTTGTTATACCTTTCGAAATAAAAAAAAATTGTTTTTAATACATATGATATTAAATTTAATTATAAAGTTTTATAAAATATTTTAATATTTTAAGTACCGTTGTTTTTGGCCGCTCACCATTATTCCTTAAAATACATAAATAACTAGTAGTTGGAAATTAGTTTGTCCACTCTGGGTTATTTGGCAATTCACATTTTTAATCTGTTTGACACCGTGTCGTAAAGGGTTCTGATTAAATTATCAACTCTTTATAATGAAAAGATGAGAAAGCAGATTAATGTAGCCCAACTGCAAACCCGGCAGTATATTTCAACGTGAATAGCAAGCAGTTGCTAATTTAATTGAACTCAGACGCAAAAGTTTCTTTTTCAACCTGAATTGCAGGTTATTAAATCACCCTGATAACTCTTTATTTGGCTCTTGATTTTTAGATCTTTTTCAGCCTGAACAAATAAATATTCGGTTAAATTGTAAATAAAAATTTCAATGTAAAAAAATACACATTATTCTTGGTTTTAAATAGCTGACAACTTTTTTTATTTATTAGGAGTTGATATTATTATTATTATCATCGATATTTAATCTGCAGGAAATCCGAGGAACAAGACTTCCTTGGCTCCGGGTCATAGCCTTATGGATTGGATTCGACTGGGATCGTCTGGAGTGGATCTTTCTGGGGTTGGTGGCATGACTCGAAGTATCAGCCCAGCTGAGCTTGCAAAACATAATAAACAAAGCGATGCATGGATAGCCATACGAGGTTTTTCTATAATTTGAAATATTCAAATTTACATTAATAACTTGATGCTACTCTTTAATAACTGAAATAATAAATTTATTAAATCATTGTAGGTGAAGTATTCAATGTGTCACGGTACATGGATTTTCATCCTGGAGGAATTCCAGAATTAATGAAAGGCGTAGGAAAAGATGCAACAAAACTTTTTGATGAGGTGAGCATTAATAATTATTTAGCCACGGAGTCATCAAATGTACTCACGCTTAACTGATCAGAGTCCATTCAGAGACTAGATTAGAGTAAAAGCATAACCAAGTCGTTCTTATAACGCTTTAACATTCTTGTAAAGTTTTCATAAAAAACTTTATTTTAAATGAAACATAACATTGTTTTAAAGATCATTATTATTTTTTGAACGATAGTTTAACTCTAGTGCAATTTAGGTTGCAAGAGAGATTGGTTTATGATATGATTAATCATGAATATAATTAATTTTCAATTTTAGGTTCATGCTTGGGTAAATTATAGGAGCATACTTCATAAATGCACTGTTGGTACATTGAGTCGCGTTGGTTCTACAAACTCTGATAAAGCAATCACAAGTGCTATTACTAATCCTACATTGTCTTCTACTTTGTTATCTAGTTGTATATGTGAGTTACTTAAACAAATTGGTGTGTTTAAATTGAAAAGAAATACTTTGAATTGTATTTTTCAGCCAAGACAACTGAAAGAGAACTTGATACTAGTATATCCACAGTAAATTTTGTCTGGAAACAAACGACGAGCAACATTACCTTTTCTTATTACGTTCCAATAAATTATCAAGCTATGGACTACCAATTAACGAGGATAAGCGATGTAAAACATCGGCTGGACATTGTTTTTGATAGGGACACATTAACCTACGTTCTGGATCTAAGTAGCAAAGTTAAATGGCCTCCAACTTGGAAAAAAAATTGTGAACCAACCGAGGTACTAAGAATTTTCAAGAGATTGTTTGAACGAAGTAATAATTTTTTGAAAAATCAAAGGTAAATAAAAATTTAAAGTTTGAGAGAATTGTTTATTATTTTAGATTGACTTTGTTTTTTGCAAAGTCACACCTGAGATTTGGAAGTCTTATGGAACTCGTACATTTTCGTACAAAAAAACTTCTACCGATAGAGTATACAGAGATTATGAAGTAGTGAGCAATATTCCAATGTGTCCAATTGTTAATCTCTTGGTTCTTCGAGTGAAGGATTATCTAGAAATCATTCCAGTTGGCAGACATTTGGAAGCCAAAATGACTGTGATGGGTAAATCAATGATTTGTCCAATTTTAAATGAAAAAATAATTAATTGGTCTTTCAATTTTTTCGGAGAAAAAAATAGATTTTTTGTTTTGTAAATCGCGCTACATTACAACTTTAAACGCGGTTTTCTCAAAACAATTTTTTTTAGAACGGGAAATAAAACTTAACCCTTTTTTTTAATTTTTTCATTTTTTGTAGTGTTACTTGACATTTATTTGAATATTATTGTATTTTTTTATTTTTTAAAGTTTAAGCTAATTGTAAATGTAAAAAAATGAAGTTTATAGTAATATCGTTGAAGTTAAGAAGTAGTTTATTTAGTATTTCGTCTGTTATATTAAACTTGAAGAGAAAATACATGGGTCAAAGGGTTAAAATGATTCATCTGATCATAGCGAAATTTCTTTGACTGTTTAAAATAGATCTTTTACGCAGAGTATGACGTCACGATATTTAAACATTTTTCACTGTTAACAAAGATAATAAACAATTTAAAAAGTTAATAATATTTTAATTCGAACAACGTCATCTTGTTTAAATAGATTTAGATATAATAAATCTTTTTTATTTTGTAATTATTCAAGTCCTGACGGTTTCATAGACCGGTCACGTTCGTTTTGGTGTTGATTAATATTCAGTAATTTGTAAGAACGTTTAATTAAAATTTTGTTGTGTAAATATTCGCTACATGATTAAAGATATTGCAATTAAAGTAGGTCAGTACTCTATACTGACCTCGGCTGTGGATACCGGCGTGACTTCGGAACTGAAGGGTTAATTGCTGATGAATTCAACAATCAGGGTACTTCTCGTATTAAAACACCTTTTTCTAAACGGCTTTGGAGGAATACGCGCGCTATCCGAACATATTTAATATTTTTCCATTTTAAATATGTGTATTTTAAAAGTATCTTATAAAATTGAAACTGCTTTGGTTTGCAGGTATGGACGTCTCGAGGATGTATACACCTGTTCCACCGTGCCTTCATCCTGATGACATCATCGCCGACTATACACCAGATTGCATATGTCTGATGGTGAAACGATATTCTGATGGAGCTTTGAGTCCGTCCATAACAGCTTTATCGGTTGGGCAAACATTGACACTCAGTAATGCTTTGGGAACCTTCGTTGTCGAGACCTTTGACGTATATACGACTATTCACATGCTTGCTGCAGGAACTGGGCTAACTGCCATGTTAAGCATCATACAACGGGCTCTTGGCAGGCGTACAGTGTACGTAAACACCAACACAATTTTTAATTTATCTGCACTGTGAACAATTTAAAGCATATTTCGATAAAAATTAAATTCAAATGTATGTTTACAGGTCACTGGTTAATTTAATATTTTTTAATAAAGATGAAAACAACATTTTTTATGCAAAGGAGCTAGAGAAAGTTTCTAAAGGTGGCAGGTTTGTATATTCAAATAAATTGCATTGTCTTTGTAGCAGTAAATTATGAATCCATCGTAAATTTACATATGATCGATTTTAGATTAAAAGTTAGTCACATTTTGTCACGACCAAGTGATTCGTGGGACGGCGCACATGGCACTGTTTCAGATAAATTATTGAACAAACTAATTGGTCCCTGCACTTTACAAGGATGTGTATTTTCTTGTGGTCCGAAAGCGTTCATGGAAGTTGTAAAACAGTAAGTTAATTCCGAAAATTAGTTCACTTCATTTCTGTTACTGCAATTTATTCATATAATATAAATAACTACTTTCAATAATTTTAATTTCAGATGCTTGGATAATTTGGGTTGGAAAGATTCCCAAATATATGAATTTAACGATTGAAAAATTATCTGAACAATATATTTTTAGATCAAACATTTTCACGGAATTTCTGTATTCGTTTGTAAATGATATCAATTTGTAAATGATGATTATTGAATTGGCTTTAGACTATTGTTGTATTGTAGAATATAAAAAATTAGAAAGGTCTTATTGAAAAGTTTAACAATATCAAGTGAAAAACATATGGAAACTCAATGGAAAAATTTTAAAAATTGAATAGAATTTTTTCTTCCGTTGAATTTGTTTGTTCGTGTAG
The DNA here is from genome assembly GCA_030523145.1 of Trissolcus brochymenae. Classification (NCBI taxonomy): domain Eukaryota; kingdom Metazoa; phylum Arthropoda; class Insecta; order Hymenoptera; family Scelionidae; genus Trissolcus; species Trissolcus brochymenae. The sequence continues at coordinate 4,526 of JAQQRF010001677.1, read as the reverse complement.
AATGCAATTGTATTAGGCGTCGACAGGAAACAGCGAATTAAAATTTATTAAGTTGGTACATGAAATTATATAGATAATAATAGAACATAAAAAAAAATATATGATGAAGAAAGTATTTCACATCAAGTACCTTGAAAACGAATGGACCATGACTGGACCATGACTAAATGTACGCTCATTAGTCATTTAGTATTACACTTTTGTAAAGAACTTCTCTCATTCAATAGTTGTGTACATATCTAGTTGCAATTATGAATGCACAACAAAATAGCGAGCGCAAATTGTTTAGACGATGTTTGTATATGCCTCGGATGATATCAACGCTTTCCCCAATCGATAAGGCAATGTTAAAAAAATAGATAATTTTCAATATTGTTAAACAATACTTGGGCAATGTCAACGATGTCATTTAATATAATTGAATATTGAATGAACAAGAATATCTTAAAATGAAAATTTTTGGGGGAATTAGAAATTACAAAGGGAAAATATATTATCATTATATTAATTATAATTTTAAATCTTATGAATAAACCATTATAAGGCTTAACGTATATTATAATTGCGAGTGCTTGTTCAACTTCTAACTGAATATTTTTAACTGAATATACACAAAAAGGATGAAAATTATTTAAAAAATGGTTACTACAAAAAGAAAAAAAAAATTTTGAATGCAGAAACGTATTATGCGTTACATATTATTATTTACAAATTGATTTTCGATATGACTAATAATTCTATTCATATAATTTTATAATGTGTTAATAAATTAATTTTTTATGTTACAACATTATAATAGCAAAGCATTCATTTTTGTTTTAATTTCAAATTATAAAATCCTTAGTTTACCTGAATTTACTTTTGAAATATTTAACACTAGAACTTTTGCGTTAGCCTAGTTGGCTCTGCGTGTTTTGATGTTGATATAGGGTAATGGTGGGTATTTCTGCGACTGTGGGTATTACTGCTGTTTTTAAAAGATGTTATAATAAATATTCGTATCAAGTTACAGTTAATCGGAAATATGTTTTTTATACATTCAACATCGCACATTGTAATTAACGGAAGATATCTGATGACCATTGTATTTTAAATTTTAAAATTTTAAATAAAATATATAAGGCTTCGTCAAATTTTCGGCTGTACATTTCCATGACAGACCAAAAATGAGTATTAAAAAAGTCATTATTTTCAATCATAATAGCTTAAGAAACGGTGTAAACTATATTGTTTTAGATCAAGCGATCATTAATTGACTTCAAAATATTCAAAATTTGTATCTCAATTTGATATCATTGAAATAAATGCCGAATTAGAAATACGAACACTATTTTCGGAGATTGTTATCGGTTTGTATAAAAAAAACTATGACGCCCAAAAAAAAACAGCTGTAAAAAATGTTTCAAAAGCAAAAAAACTGAAAAGAGAAAAGATGAATTATTCGAAAGAAAAAATAGCCATTGCTTTAAAAGAAGACCGAAGCGGGAAAAGTGTTCATAATTTTTATTTTCAATTCCAATAAATGTAATTTAAGTAAATGTGTTAAAATAAAATGTGATTTAAATGAAGTTTTCCAATAAAATATTTTAAATATTCGTGAAATTAATAAAATGATTGATCATTCATTATACTTAATTTGATTAAATTGATTGTAAACGTTTTTTTTATCATTTTTTGTAGTAAATATTAATGCCCGCGATAATTGGCACACAGTGATTGGGTATACCGCAGTAACATAAGCGCAGAAATATACGCAACGCCACAGAATTACCAGCATAGGCCTGCATTCGCTAAATTGAATATTTAAATATTATTTTGATGTTTACTATCTTTTTTACTGATTTTTAATATTCTAAGAAAGTCAATAATTACATTAAAAAAAATTCCAGAGCGATTTTAACCGAAAAAAGAGAGATATTCGAGTTCAAAAGCAGCTGTTTTTAAATAACCTCCATAATGCCCACCGTTACCCTAGCTTTATAAATTTTCATTTTTCTTAATATCCTTTTATGACTTTTAATTATTCTTAGTTTTCTTATTTTTGTGCAAACTTTATTCATTTATATTAATTTTTGCATTTTTTTCACTTCGGGCTTGTAAGTGCTTACTTACGCTTTTGATAGCTCGATGCGTAAGTCGTTCATTTCAAGCCACTACGTAAGTAATCACTTACGAGCCCTCGGTGCAAAAAGTATCGTATGTATCAAGAGCCGCTGATAAAGGATTCTAAACGAGCGTGATGTGCGGCGCAAGACGCAAGAAAAGACTGCAAAGCAAAGAACGTGCTGCTTTGGCAACCTTTTCTGACGTTTTGTGCCGCACTTCATACACGTTTAGAATACTTCACGATACATACTCTTGTATCACTCTTGATACATAATATACTATTCCATTACTCTTAATACAAAATGAGCGCGCTGCAAGTCATTCTATAGGTATAAACTTCAATTTTTTTTCAATTTATAATACTTTGGATATGTGATACAAGCGATATTAAGTCATTAATCGCCTTTATCATATTTATATATATATTTATGTACTTTATTTTTGAATTCTATTTGTTTTATTCTACATAATTGTAAGTACGTGATATACAGGACATAAAATAATGAATCATCCTAAATATAGTTAAGGGGGCAGTACACTTTGGAATGTTCAAAAATCGATTTTATTTAGCTCAAAAATCAATTTGAAGTGTCTAGATTATGGAATAAAAATTTGAGTTGAAAAGACAAAGTAGTTTTAAAGTTACAGCCATTTTAACAGATTGTTGCACTTGCGTGCCGACCCATCGATTGCAGTCAGTGAGAGCGCGCTCGGCAAATTGTTTTGTTTAATGAAATAAGATGTTTTTTTTATTAAAAGTTGTTTGATAACCTATTTTTACCAACTATTGTTGTCTGTTTTTCGTATACTAGTTTAATAGGTTTTTTTAACTTAACCTAAAAAATTCCGGCAACACAGTTCTGCAAAATCTTAACATTGACGGACTTATAAAGTGATAGTTTTCTCACTAAAAGAAGACTAAATCATGGAAAGGTTTTGCAAGTCGAATCGAAAAGGCCAAAATCTCTGATGACAGAGAAATTCGGATGACATTGACAATACCGGATATCGACTTTTGAACTTTGTACCATTTGTAAATGACATTAGTGAGTTTTTAAAATGTAAATCCTGCAATGGTGACGTTAAGTTTGCTGAATCGAGCGTCCGTGAAGTGTAACTATTGCGAGCCATGTTACATCAATTCATCCCCATATGTGAATACCAGCTACGCAATCAACAGACGGATAGTTTTTGCAATGAGACTTTTTGGCATTGGATATGAAGGAATGAAAAAGTTCGTCGGACTTGCCAAAAATTTTCTCGAAGAAAACATATTACGATATTCTATACATAATATCACGATTGCTACAAAGGTTGCCTCCTCAAAGTTGAAGTCAGATGCTGCCCAGGAAGAACAGCAATTGATCACGAGAGAAGAAAATAATCCTTCTGAAGGACTCACAGTTTCCGGAGACGGTACTTGGCACAAGCGCGGTTACTCTCATTGCTCAACGGACTGGCAAAGTTGTGGACGCCCTTGTGAAATCATCGTATTGCAAGGCTTGTGAATTCTGGAAAGGCAAGTACGATACCGCAGAATTCGAAGCATGGAAGGAGAATCACATCGAAAAGTGTTTAGCGAATCACAGCGGAAGTGCAGGAAAAATAAAAGTGGACGGAATGATCGAAATGCTTTCAAGGTCTCAAAAACTACATGGTATCCGGTACACTTTTTACATTGGTGATGAAGATTGTAAGACCTACAAAGGCATTGTAGAGTCCCATCATTATGGAAATGATGTAAAAACAAAAAAACAGGAATGTGTTGGGCATGTGCAGAAATGAATGCGTGCTCGGCTAAGAAAATTGAAGAAGGACACAAAGGGACTCGGTGGCAGAGGGAAATTGACTGCAAAATTAATCGACGAATTAAGTGTATATTACGGATTAGCTATTTGGAGGAACAAAAATTCTAAAGAAGAAATAAAGAAAGCGATTTGGGCTACGCTAAAACACAAGTCATCGACGAACGCTAACTCACAACATGAAAATTGTACGGCTGGATCAGAAATTTGGTGCTCGTGGCAAGTGGCTAAAGCAAAAAAACAACTGAGGAATTACACACACAAACCGCCCCTCCACCCAAGTGTTATCGATGCAATTACCCCGATTTATGATGATCTCAGCAGCGGGTGTTGGTACTAAATCAAATCGTCAGCAACAAACGTCGCTCCGTAGATTCGATTCGACACACCTAGGTCCATAGTGTGACCCATATTGCCTTCTCCCATCAAGATCTTATAGCGTTCAATACTTCGTTCGCTACTAACAACAGACCTCAGTACTAAAGCATCCGATTGCTTAGGGCGCTTTACGGGCGTCCAGGGTACTTGGTCGTTTCTCACCAAGTGATGAAACTCACACGGGGAGCCACGAGAAGGCGACCCGACGAGACCATATTACTCGTCTCGCTATCGTCA
>JAQQRF010001675.1:0-11475 GCA_030523145.1 Trissolcus brochymenae | reverse complement strand
GACGCGTTTGCGTTAGTTTACGCGAACGCTTGGGCGACGCGTTTGCGTCAAATAACGCAAACGCGTCGCGTTGAAAAAAACACTGAATGCGCCTTAAGAGACCAAGACAGCTGTTTGTCCAACCAAATACTTTCGCCGTTGGAGACAATGTTGTTTTAAAAAATTATAACACTTCGGTGGAAGGGGTCATTCAGTCTTGGGTTGAGCGATTCCCGTATGCATCAGGTTTGGTAGATACAATTTTGGAATTGTATGAAAAAGATGCTTATCATTATAGACACTTTTGAATCTTCAGAAATGTTTTTAAACTTGTAAAGTTCGTCAAATTGTTCAATAAAAACATAGTCAACAAAAAAAGAATTAAAATCTTGTTGGTTCGTGACAATTTTATGATAATTCAAGTTTTTTTGGAACATAAAAGTTTATTACATATATAAAGTTTTACAAATATTATCACACACGGTTTGTTTTTATTAAAGAAAGTGTCGATCGCAGCTGCTTCCTTTAAATGGCAGTAAAATTTACATAATAAAAAAATCCTACGAGTAAATTAAAATTACTTTGACGCATCGCTAATGGTATGAATAAAATATCATTAAACGCTACTGGTTCACTTATGTACAATTTTTTATAAATCTTGCAAAATTATTGTTCAAAAGAAAACGCTTCTTGATATTTACGAATTGCAATAATAAATTACTCTTTGAATTGTCAATTGTTCGTTCACCTTTCCAATTTGTTCATGTCAATAAGTAATTAGCATCAATAGATTAGTTACGTGTAGATAAATATATTGAGTTCAACTAATCTAAAGTTACATTTTTCGTGATAAAATATTCATAAGCCTTCCAAGTAGGCCTGAGCGCGATTAATGCAATTTTTTTGTCCTTAGTTATATACTACAACTTGTAACATAGTTGCGGCTAAATTAAACAGCTTTATTTGTTCAATATTGTGCTCATAATTATTGATAGGTATACAAATGTAATATTCCGACGACACTCTGGACGAAAAAAGCCTACTTGCCTTCAATTTTCTATTATAGTAGGATTTTTTCGTCTGCGATATCGATTTTTTTCAGCAATAAATATAGAAAGTTTTATTCATTTAGCGAGTTACGTTTGTTTGTTTGTTGTTGTTGTTTTTTGTTTATTTGTTTGTTTGTTTCTTTTTTTTTTTTTGTTTTTGGCCTGATAGAAAAGTTTTACGAAAATAACCCTAGATGGTTATAATATTTGTAACATTTAAAAGCTTTTTGTCCGAATAATGATATAATACTAAGACGTATCACACTTCAGTCTTGTTTGATGTGAAAATCGTGTGGTACTTATTTGTTTCACTTGTTTAGCGTCACTATGTTTTATCTAACAATTTTTTTCGACCTTCCATTATACTGCTTAGGCTGTTTTCATTACATTTTTTGTTAATATAATGCAAAACCATATTATAATTGATTTTAAAATGATTGAATTATTTTCTTATTGTAAAATCACTTTTAGAGCAGCAAAATGAAAGGTCCTTGTAATGCACTTACACGAGGTTCGTCGTCAATATCGATTTTGGTTCAAAAAATATGCCGCAATTTGATATTTGAAATGAGATTGAAGTTTCACTTAAAAGCTACATCAAGATTCACGCGACGTACAAATTTACAATCGCTTTTTTTTTTTTTTTTTGCACGCATAAAAGCGTCACACGATTATTTACAATCGAAAAAACATTGAACGTCAAAAGATTTCTATACAGTCATTATAAAAAGTGTACAAAATTTTGAGATTCGCATAGAAAATTTCGAATAAGCATTTTCATATCAAATTTACAATCATGCCCTAATATTTCTATCAACGTTCACTTCATTTTATACATCAATACTTAATAAAATATTTTGTTAAAAAATTGTCATATTAAATATTGATGTGTTACTTTTTTTAGCAAACGTTTTAAAACGTTTGATCAAAATTTTGTTCGGATGCTCAAATTAATCAAAAAAGTTTGACCGCATTTTCATTTGTACTGTATTTTTAAAGACGCTACTTTAATTAAGAATATTGAGAGTAATTGTCTAACCTTTTTATATAACCACTTCATTCTTCGCGCTACTTCGTTTTGTACAAAATTACAATTCGAAATGAATACATAAAATTCATCAAAAAGTGGACGTACGTGAATTGATATTTTATTAATTCATTTATTTAATTTTTTGTTTAATAATAAATGGTTTAAGATGTTACTAATTTATATTAATTGTCAATTAAAAAAGTGCCAAGAAGTACAGTTGTCCATTAGAAGGTTTTTCTCTTAGATATTCAGTTTGACGTTCATAATTTGGAGGTAAAAATTCTCAGCAAACATTAATTACACTTTGAGTTTCAAAAAACGTACACTTCAAAAATCGGACTTTTTTGTTTATATATATATATATATATATATATATATATATATATATATATATATAAAGGCGCATTTTTTTATAAAATGCACAATTTTTATTTTTAGCAATGTGAACAATTTTCTCGTGGTATCGGCAGTGTGGAAGGTCGTAGACGGAAAGAAATGATGCGGTAATTTTTACTAGGATACCGAGAAATACTACGACCGGACTGTCAACCTGAAAAAATTACTATTCCAGATTGTAAATTTTAATTTAAGCACAATTTTATAAAATTTTAATTTGATATTTGATAATCCTATTTTTATTTTATGAATGTCGCTGTTGACATTCCATTCCGTTTTGTATATTTTGAAACCCTGAGGTCCTTCGCTCTAACAGTTTTACCCCTCACGCGCGATCACGGTAGACTCCGAGCTGTTGTGCCTAATAGAGATGGGGAACTTAGAGCACCTAACAACTTGGTACAATCATGCTCGCACACGTCTATAAAAATTGCTAGCCGAATATTAAAATGTTATTTTGACGCAATTTTTATAAAAATTATTGGCCGAATAATAAAATTTGGCATAAGTCTGACAAAATTCATGATTTAATTGAATTTCATAATTTGTTTTCTTAAGAATTATTATGTAGATGTCATTTCCGTCATAAGATTCCTTGGTACCTTAATAAAAATTGTTGCATTATTTTTTTTTTCGTATAGTATAAAATTGTATTAAAACGAATGTTTTTCCTACATCAATTATTAAAATTTTTTTGGTCTTACAAAATTTGTTTGTTTGTTTTTTGTTTTTGTTTTATTTTGTTATTTTATTTTTTGTGTTATTACCAGTGATAATTAAGATTGCGCTCTATATATAGTTTACATATTGCGAAACTTCCAGCACTTGCGATTGGCAAAACGTTTTAGTCATTAAAATATTTTGAAATTTTCTTTGAAAATTTTTTTTCATAAAGTTCACACTATACGATGTAAAAATTTTGTTTAAAAATTCAGTCTTCCCCAATTTTGACGACTTGACTACTCTTTTTCGGACACAGTGCTATCAAAGCTAAACTAATAGAGGCTGCCAGTTCGTTATAAAATCTAAAAAATAAGAGATATTTTCGCATATATTAATTTAAACATATTATAAAAAATTATCTCCTTTCATCTCATTTCAAAACATAATTATGAGTAAACTTATATGCTAACAATAAAATTTTTCAATTCGCACTTAAATGAAACGTAAAAATATCTTCCCTGCGCGCTCGCAATTTGTCTGTGAATAATCGATGAAATAACATGACTAAATTCTTGTAGAAACGTATCAGTGAATTAGTGGAACAAAACGAGTAACTTTGAATATGACAAAGACGTCGAATTCGACTCGAATTTTTATCCTTGAATAAATAATAAAATTAAAATTAACCATATACAAAAACTCTCTTTATATAATATCAAACTCGAACTTCATTTCATTCGATTGCTCGAAATCATGTCTGCTCTTAATTTACAATTAAAAATGAAATAAATAAGTAAACGTATAAAAAATGTCTGTACAATTGTGAATCGAAAGAAATGCGGTATTTATGTATATCATGATACATGACGGAATGTAATGGTTACGAAGACCAACAGTGAATGACGGTCCCCATTCAGTTGTGGCAAAATGCAAAAAAGTTCGAAAAACTGTCATCCTCCTTGTTCCGATGGCAACAGCGCGTGCAATCAAATGCAATTTATAAACTAAATTAAATAAACTATCCGCGTATATTAATTTATTAATTTATGAAACGTATGTACAAAAAATATTTTTAGTGTTTAATAAATAAATTGTTTTATTTTATACTCTTGTTCAGAATAGTTGATTTTTCATATAATTGCTGCCGGTTATCATCTAATAGTTTTCATAACATATATTTTTTGTTACTGACTTTCATTCGATATAAAACTTTCATCATTATATCTCGAATATCGTTGTAAAATCTGAAATTTCAGATGAAAAAAGGAAATTCCATTTTTTTTCTTTTTATGCGTGACATAATTTTTAAACATTCGTTTTAATTTAAAAAAAAATAAATAAATAAAAAGTATTATATAATTATAATAATTTACGCCTGTAATACTTTTTAAAATAAAAACAAAGTTGAATTATAAAAATGTAAAAAATGTAAAAAATGGCAAATCAAATCAATCAGATGAATTGTTTGATCTATCATATAGCTGCATTACTAAACCTGAATGCAAAACTAAAAATGTGGTCGGCAAAAATTATCTGAATGACCGGATGCACAGTAACCGGATAAAAAAGATTATTACAATAAAGGCCGATTTTCTCCAGTGCGAAATCATTCGCAACGGGCAAAAGGAAACATTTTTCACGTTAACACGACGGGGGCGACTTTATATTCTGTGTCAAGAAGTATATAAGCAGGTCGCTTTTATATTCCGTTTGGGCCGTCATGGATCTTTGCGAATTTGATTTCCGAATCGCATGCGAATACTGAGTTTGTGTTTTTTTTGCGATGTGTATTGTGATTGATGATGAATCGTTTCGGATGATGATGATGGCACATGCTTTTAGGAACAAGCTTTAACATTCAAATTCCGAGGCAGTGATGGCATTCAAATCTTTCATCAGGCCCTCCAGGTTGGCCATCTCTTGATTCAATTCCTCTGTGCTGTACGATGGCTAATATATTAAAAGAGAAAACTAAAATTAATCTTTCAAGTTTACACAATTGAACCTAATTTTCCTATTGCTTTATCAAAAGATTATAAGAAAGTTATAAGATAAAATTGTCAGATCACCTTCAATCGTTCAATTTCCTCTGGAGTGTGCGAAGTGTTTGAAATTGAAGTAATTCTATTTTTCACTAATTGACTCGAACTGGGAGGCTTTTTGTATGGACTTCCTGAAATAGTCGGTCGTACGGTCACTTGTGACACTGAAAACATAAGAAAAAAACACAATTAATTCCAAAACATTAAAATTAAATACTAACAATATTAAAATTTATTTCGGCATTTAACATATATATAGAACATAATATATAGAATTCAAGTTATAATCTCTATTTAAAAAATGTACAAGAATAAACGAGTAATCTACTGAGAAGCCTTGTCGTTTGGCTGTGAGAATTAATTTCCCGTGAGCAAAGTGAGTGAAAGAATCGCACCTCCGTGCTTTTGTTGCGCGGGTGTTGAGGGGGCAGATTGGGGCGGCGGGGCGGGCACGCTAAAGCTTTTTAGCGGATGACCCTGCAGCCGTTTGCCGCTGTGGTTATTTTCGAGGCAGTTGCCGATACTGCTTGCCGACTGGTTGCTGCCTCCATAATGGTTCGAGCCATATTGAGTGCCATTCGTATTATACGACTGACTGCCTCCACTGTTCGTAACGGCGCCGGTGCTCCCGCCGGTGTATACCTGAAACCATTCATTTTTACATTTGAATTTAAATTTTGTCGAAAGAATATAAAACCAGCTGTTTTTCGTTCAACCAAGATGAATTAGATAAATTTGTAAACAATTAAAAGCAAAGAAATAATAAAAGAGACAAGACAATTAATTCTTCAAAGATTTTATTTTTAATTTTATTATTACCTGATTTTGTAACGGTTCATATGACGACGAAACATTACAAGAGTCCGGACTGGTCTCAGGAGTAGGTTCCAGCGTGATGTGTGCTCGATTCAAACTATACTGGACCATTGTTCGCGGATAATTTTGTCTTATAGAAAGAGAATCCGAGATAGTGTTGTGAATCGTAGGCTGGGACATGCTGTTGTTGACTATGGGAGTCGCAGTTGCTATGGCTGCAATAATGAAAAGAAATTTAAATTTAAGTGATACCTACATGAGATGTTAATTATGAACAAATCTTCAATTCATTTATCGTAATTAGATAAATAAATTTCAATTCAATTCAAAATGATTCAATATTTTTTAATTATATACTTTCATTCTTATTTGGAGACATTTTATTTTGTTTGAAGAGGTAAGACTGGTTGTATGAGTGTAAAATATTTATGAGTGTACATATCCAGCGGGATTAGCATAATAGTACAAATTAATAAAAATTCAGGATAATGCATGGTACTCACGTTGGTGCAGCGGTGCACTATCAACTGGAAGAGTAATGAGTTTGGGTTTATGGCTTCCGCGACTATGTTGTCTGCTCAGGGTGGAACACTTCTCGTCCGTATTACCTAACGCAACGTAATAAAGAAAACGAATCGCACAAAATCAGAAACAAAATTCAAGCCAAGAAACTGAGTAACAAAAATTAAATGAAATTGTTTTATTTTATTTTATTATTATTTTTTTTTTTTTTTTTTTTTTTTGCAAATATAAAGCAGATATAAAAGGATATAAATCATAAAGTGATAAAAAAAGCGACAGTGTAGAATGTGCCGTTTTTCTATTTTTTGTGATTGTAGAGTATTAATTCGAGGGAAAAACAGAGGACCAGAAAATATGCGTTACCCATATAGCTCGGCATGTATGTTCGTTTATCCAACGAGCTGGAATTCATATGCACGTTGTCTGGCTCGTAATCTTGATTGCCGGATCTCGGTAAAGTATTGCTCGTCCCTCCGCCGCTGGTCGATGCCTCGCCATTGACCGATGACTTTTCCAATGCCTTCAATTCCATTTGATCGTGATGAATCCAAAGATCGGGCGGCTTGATATTAGTCTTTTGATTCATTTCCTTCATATATCTGAAATTGCAGAGGTGAATTTCATGGAACAATTTCTCAGGGATTTAAAAGCTCAATTAAGAAACGTGGACAAGAAAAATATCAGTAATTAGATTTTTTTTTTTTTTTTTTTTCATGTTTTTAATATAAATTTTGAAAATTTAAAAGATTAATCAAGTTTGGAATTACACCTTTAATTAAAAATAAATAACTGCATCTTTTTATTTTTGTTTTGAATGGAATGGTGTGTTTTTTGAATGATACGTACCCTTTTTTGCGTTCCGGTGAATCAGGATTTCTTTTGCAACATATTATTACAATGCCAACGGCCATTCCAGTTACAAAAACGATGGAACAGCCTACAATGATGTATATCACAATATTGGACAATCCTCGGCCATCTGCATTAAGAGGAACAACCGATTACCGTCCGCGAGATTGAAAGCGAATGGGAAATATCATATCAAACATTTAAAGCACATTAAAATTGCATGCAAAACGAAAGAAAACATTGCCCCCTTACCTTTGTCATGCAATTCGTCATAGAAATCCATGCCATTGCCTAACAAGTAAATGAAACGATAATTAATATTAATTATTTAGCAGAAATTAAAAGTCCTTCAGTTCTTCTTCTCTCTTGCACCAGTTAAACTTTAAAAACTATTATCAAAATTAAATGACACAATATAATCTGCATAAAGTAAATCGCCTATGTTTTCAAAAACTGATCGATGAACTTTTTTTATTTCTCTTTCTATTTGTATAATTTCAAAAAAAGAGAATAAAAAAGAAATAAAATTGAGTTGGTGCCATTTGAAACATTTATTGGCAAATAAAACCAGTGTTCAAGAGATAAACAACGATAAAAAGCGGATCTCAAAGAACAATCATGCTGTGTCGTATTTCGTTATATAAGTGTGCCACACTGACATAAAAAACATTTATAAAATTTCCAACTGTAAACAATTTTTGCCAGTAAATCAGATAACACTCACTTTGTGGCGTTTTGAAGTGTACCGTCGTGGAAAATGGACTGTACCCTTTTGAATTTCTTGCTTGGATCTTGAAAAAGTAGGTTGTGTTAGGTTGCAAGGACTTGACAACATACTCAGTTTTGTCACCGATCAATCCTTCGGGCAACCAATCGCGATCCCATTTGGTGTTGTCCGTTGAGTAAAAAATAAGGTACCCTGTAACAATGTTTGACATATTTTGATTTTCAATTTTAAATTGAATTATATTTATATAATATAATTATGACTTTGAACAAGATCATAAAAATATTAAACTAAAAATTTGTATGTTAAAAATTAAATTGTTGGAACTATAACTTTAGATCCAATCATACCAGTTATCAAACCATTCGGCTGTTTGGGAGGTAGCCATCGCAAAATAACAGAAGTAGGACGATCCTTAATCGTTTCTACTGTCATATCTCGCGGGGCAGTGCTCGGTGCAGCCTCTTGTGTTTGATTTGAGACAACCATACTCCACGGTGATTCACGCCGGCCCTATAAACCCAATTCAATTAATTCAACAATAAGTCGATCATTAAATTTAATTACATTTTTCAGCGTTTCCTTACCTTGATCACTTTGACCGAAAACTCATAGATAGTATTGGGCTTTAGATCGTCGATCATGCAATTCAAATCCGTGGCGTTGTAGTATTTGTATCGAAGATTGGCGATCGAATTGGCATTGTAACGAACGGTATAATAGCGATTATCCGTCACGTACTGGAAGAAATAATATAAATTTCAATTAAAAAAATGGTCTAATCAAAGGATTTTTATTAATCAGAAAACATGGTTTGAATTGAGACGATGGATTATTTCATTGTTTCTGTGCTCGAGACAAATTCGAATGTCTGCGATTGCGAATCCTGGGCTTGGAATAGTACGTGACTTAAAAATTGATTAAAAATATCCATGCATAAAGGACGAAGCAGCGTGTCATCACCTGATTTTTCGATAAAGTCGAGTCAGTCCAGTAGAGTACCACTGTGCTTGATGAAAGCACAATAGCTTTCAAACCAACGGGTGGTATTAATGGCGCAATACTCTCTGGCATCGATCTTTCTGTTGTTCTGACGGTGTTGTACACAGGTGCACCTTCCCCGGCATTATTAGTCGCACTCAGCGCTATCACGTACTCCTTGAGTGGTTCTAGTGACAAACAAAAGCTACCGTTAAAGCTGACTTTCTTCAATTAAAATATATTGTTGAGCTGGAAACTCATTCCTCAAATACCGGAAACCATAAAGCATAAAAAAGTGAACATAAAAAAAATACAATAAATGAAAAAGATAAAAAAAAAAAAAAGAAATCAAATACTTACCCAAGTTTTCAATTGCGTAATACCGCGTCTTTCCGTCCAATTCCTTTCTATTAACGTCCGGATATCCTTCGCCCCATTTCAGAATGTAACCACGCACTTTGACGTTCTGATTTCTCGGAACGTTCCATGAAACTCCTATTGAGTTTGATCCTGCCTTTGCTGTAACAATTGAACAAAATAAGTATACAGCATTTAGACAATCGTGTGATATAAGTGGAATAATATAAATAAATGATATAATAAATTATAAAAAAAAAAAAAAAAAAAAAAAAAAAAAAAAAAAAAAAAAAAAAAAAAAAAAAAAAAAAAAAAAAAAAAAAAAAAAAAAAAAAAAAAAAAAAATTGTCTCGGGGGATGCTTGATAGTGAAACCAAACAATCCAACATAAAAAAAGATTGAACCGTACTTCTCAAGTTACTGGGCGAAGGTGGTGGCATCGATTCCATTAAGTCGTTCTCATAAGTTTCGATGGACAGCCACTCGGTCCACGGACCAGTTCCATTAACGTTAAAGGCACATATTCTGACTTGATACGCGATATGTTTCTCAAGCCCGTCGAGAACGTAGAGGCGTTGGTTGCCTTCGGTCGTGATGCTGCCCGGTGACGTGCGGCGATCATGACGACGATAGCGTATTCTGTAACCGGTGATCTTGCCATTTTGTCCCTCCAGAGGTGGTTCCCATCTTATTATGATGCTCTGCAAGCATAGGTTTGCGAATAAGACAAGGGTTGCAGATAACAAAACTGATATGGCATATAAATCCCATCTTAAACCTACCGTCGAGCTTGCTGCTTCAAGTGTCACGTTATAAGGCGGCTGGCTCGGTTGCGCGCTGTAAGTGCGAACTGTTATCTCGTTAGTTTGAATGCCGCGCCCGTTCTCGTTCACGGCCCGAACCCAAATGCTGTACTCCGTGTAAGGCACCAGATTCAACAACTCGTACGTTGTACTCGTGGTTTCCTGCGTCTTCTCTTGATTGTCACCCTGAAAGATAAATTCAATTATCAAAAATCTGATTTGCTTTAAATTTCTTTACAATTATTACTAAAATGTTAAACTTTCAAAATTATCTGACAGTAGTGATATGGTCAAAATTGCATGTGTTCATTATGAATGCATCAATACATCGTACTGCAAGGAGTATTTCATATAAATAATATTTTGTGATTTTGTAAGTGCTTAGCGAAAATAGTACAAACAAATATTGAATAATAAGATTCAATAAAGTAGCAGTACGACATTTTTGATAAGGAATTGCTGTTAATTGGGATGCAAAATTAAATTGCAATTAAATTGAAATTGAATCCTAGGTTGTGGGGGAAGGGGTGATGTTTACCTCCATGTACGTGATCTCGTATTTGGTGATGCGTCCATGGGTAACGATGGGTTCGTCCCAAGACAGCGCGATGCTTACGTGACTGGTGGCGTGGCCCTCCAAATTCAACGGCGCCTCGGGTATGTCGGCCTGTGCGAATCGATACATCGCATTTTAACATTAATATAATGAACATCGTTGCAAAAAGACATTCAAATGCAATTGGTCGGATACCATACCTCGGACTGAGTGGTTACTCGTAACTCCTCGCTGGAAGCACCCGGGCCACGAATATTGTGCGCTACCACGCGAAACTGATACGTTATGCCCGGCTGTAGACCAGCGATCACAGCTTCCGTTTGCTTGTGCGACGTCGTGTTAATAACTCGTTCCCTTAAACGCATCGGTGAACATTAATTTCAAGTTTAATGATCTGTGTGCACTCGGAGAGCTGATTTAATTTATCCGCCGTCACAAGTCATAGACTTTTTAAATTCATTCACAAACATCAACTATTTAAATTATTTAAGATGGATTTAAACACGAAGGCGGAGCTTCTGCACATTATGGCTGGTCAAATTGGATATCATTGCAATAAACACACACACACACACACACACACACACACACACACACACACACACACACGAGCAGGAAGCAGAGGGAGAACATTACCCTTACAGTTGGAAATCATGAGATCCAGTCCAGCCAACACCTACGCTACCTTGGTGTGTGGATCGATGC
>JAQQRF010001671.1:0-11971 GCA_030523145.1 Trissolcus brochymenae | reverse complement strand
TATGTGAAGCATTTATATAAAATCAATACACATTTAACTCTTGATTGACTTGCATTATAAATAATTAAAAATTTATCAAACAATGCTAGCAATGTTAAAATGAAATTACCTCAAACTGGTACCGTTGATACCAACAGCATTTTTTCAGTCAACTCGACTGAAGCATTGATACAACAGCATATTCAGTTGGATCATCTGATTTGAGTAGTTCCAACTGTTTTCGACTGTTGATCACGGATGTCAATTGAATTGTTTGCTGTTCCAACCTTTCTGATTTCTCCTAGTGTATTTTCGCACAGATTTTCCATTCGCATTGACTTATTGTGAAGCAAGTTGCTTCCCCCTCTTTGACTTTTCACTTCACACAATCAAACAATGGGTCGATCACCAGTGCTTTTCAAATGTTAATACAAACACGCGCTTCATCCCCATTTTTTTTTCTCTCACCTATAGGTGCGATTCGTTGAGCGGTCCACACACAATGAGGTTTAAGTTAGCACTCAGAACGTGATTTTCGTCGAGCTCCAACAATCGTGTAGTGTTTTATACAAAGTACAACTCGAACAGAATGGAACATTCATGTGAAGCCGAGAGATTTTCTCATTATTCATACGGCTCAAGTTTTTCTTAATTATTATTACATTTTTCATCTCATAAAAAAAAGGAGATGCTTCATCATCGGACATTACTTTCGTTTCAATCGCAAAAACCCATCAATTATTTCATTTGGGTGCATTGAACGATTGTCTCCACATTATTAACTGATATAATAATAATACTTGCACATTTTTGCAGCGCTAGCTCATTTATTTCTGAAGACTGATGTCAGTCGATTGTTCCAACCGATGGAATTATCGAAACTTTGCTTGTTATTTTTAAATCAAAGAGTATAACCGAGCAATTAATTTTCCTTTCAGAAAAAAAAAAAAACAAATTTACAGGATTTTTAAGTTTAATTTCAACTAGGACGAGATTTTGTTTTGTTCTACTTTTTATAATGTTGAATTCTTATTTGATCATTTTTTTGAGTCAATGCAAAACATTATTTGGATATAGATCTTGATAAATGCAGCTAATTGTATTCGCTCGAGTGTTTTGAAATAAAATTTTGTTGGACTGATATTAAAATATGACTTATCAGACGTACGCAGAGAGATAAGCAGAGAGAAAGAAAATTGTATAATTTTGAAATAAGGATATGTCAGTTTGTGTATATAAAAATAAATTGTTGAATTGTTTTTGCAGGAAGTTGCTAAGAAGCGAGAACTATTTGAGGATGAATGAATTGGTTGGGTTAAAGAGGAACAACTATAGAATGCTATGCAACACATTCTGAAGAATATACCGAAATTCAAGACAAGTGGCGCGGTTCGCTTTTGTTTTGTATGTGGTACTAATTTCACAAAGGCTGCAATAGGTGTGATTTCAGGCAAATGAAAAAAGCAAACAAACAAACAAACGAAGGAACGAAACGCGCGTGAGATTGGAGAGAAAAGAAGAAGAGAAGGGAAGTTGTGGATGCGAAGAACTAGACGTCGGCCGGTCGACATTGATAATTCAGAGAGATTGGGGAGGTGGAAGCAGATTCCTTGGATGCAGTTTCGCTTTGAGTTAGCTGAATTTGGCGAATACGGCTCGTTTGTAGTTGGCCGATCCAATGAAAGGTAGGCTGGTATCTGCTTCGCGACAAGCAGCGGACGTCCAACGGGACAGACCTGTTGTTCGTAACACGTGTTTGCGTGAACTCGTCTACTGTCTCATCGTACCGTCTGTCTTCGAGCCGTGAAGAGAAGGCGACGATGTATTACCAGTGTTGACAGTTCATTTCAGTTTCAACCGAACGTTTGTCCTTGTCACACTTTAGACAAGACCTTAGTTGCATCCGGAACGTTTCGAAGCATCCCTCTCCTCTGTCCGAGGGAAATGAGAAAATAAAACTTCGTCAGACGGAATTATTTCGCATTTCGGAATGCGGTTTCTCTCGTTCCAAAGAACACCATCAGTTGCAGATCGTCTTTTATGATCTACTCAGGAGGGTAGAAAAACATTCAATATGAATCAAACGTTTAATCGCTGACCATTACTATCACTCACTTTTACCTGGCGCCTCGTGTTAATTAATTACAATTAATACACCTGCTCAAATTCGAATTTGTCTGTACCATCCCATCAAAAAAAAAAAAAAAAAAAAAAAAAAAAAAACATTTACAAGATGAACAATTTAAAACGTTTACTTACATTGTATCATAACGTGCAATGATCCTTTTCATAATTTGTTTGCAAATTGAATTGTTATACCATACCGCTAGCGATGAAAACGTTATTTTTTAATCGTTAATTATAATAATGCATTGCTGACACACTTCTAATCACATCAAACTATACAATGTATTTACCAAACACATTCTACTTATTTGATTTAATAGCGTCTCCATTCGGGCTTCGACCTAGTTTCTCACAAATTTTATAGTTTCCATCTGCTTGTTCATCATCATGTATGTGTATAATGTATATACATATATACATGCATGCTATCAAATTGAATTGAAAATAGAACTAAAAACTTATCTATTATAGCTATAAAATGTAAATCTTAATGATAGTAGTGCATATAATAAAATATAATTTCGGTCCAAAGAGAAATTGTAACTTTCCGACCAACATGAATATAAAAGATTTTGTCAGTATATTTAACAACTGATTCTGACTTAGACAATTTTTGAATTTTTATTTTGCATGTCAATGAGTATGACCGACTGCTTTATAACAACTCGCGAAAAATATGTTGCACAAAGACAATACTTTTATGTGACAAAATTGCATGGTTATAAGAACATACCAAATAAAATTTAATACTTTTTAAAATTTTAATTTACTTTTACCAAGGAAATTATTTGTACTTTCGTTTGACACTTTTTTCATATGGAATGTTAAATCTTTCAACGGAAGAACGTGTTAAGATATTTGTTTGCGATTTCAATCAGTATTAAATACGGATATTTTATACGTTTCATACAAAGTATATAAAATTCGAAGTATATAAAAGCAAACACATACGTGTTTGATGTAAGACGTCTTTTTTTTTAAATATGAGATTAACTTTTTTAAAAAATAATAATGATATCATATGAGATGTCCCCTGTCAAAAATTCAACGTTTCAAACGGAGAATGAAAAGAGATTTAAAAGAAGTAAGCACGAAAGCTCACTGACAAATAACCGACCTCATGAAATTTCAATATTATTTATTCTTAATTTCAGATGAATAAAAATTCTTCTATTTTTATACTGTGAATAAAATAATTCAATTTTTAATAGCATATAATTATAAAACTATCTCATACAAAATCTCAACTATTTTACAGTTGGCACTACTGTTTGTTTTTGTTAAATTAAAAGCTTCAGAAATATTTATTTAACTTGAGTTTCAACTCATCACTATAAAAAATGAATATTTAATCATATACTCTGCATAAAAATTAGGATTTTTTGACTGAAAATTATCAACGTTTGAAAATTGTTAATTTTTGAAAAATTTTAGGGGGGCGCTGACTTTTGTACGGAGTGTACATTTTAATTTTACAGTCTATATTATTTCCTAGATACAAGATGCAATGTAAGTAAATGTTTACATATGGGTTTATGTTTGCTACATATGTAAAATGAAAATACATCAAATTTAACAAAGTATTACATGTAAAAGTCATAAAAATTTGCTTTCCTATACACTGAGAAAAAAAAGTAGTAAATTTTCATTGTTATCAAGCAGTAATACGTTACAATTCGTAAAACATGTGAAAATTACTAAAAAACAACGTGACATTACTAAAACAACGTGACATGTTTTATAATACATACAAGTTACTTTATTCTTAGAATATTCACTGGCTGCAGATACTCGTATTGGCGAATATTCGTATAACACATTTTACATGAATAGTACGCATCGAAGATAGAAGAACGTTTATACTAAAACCTATTTAACTAACATAACGAACTATCTATATCAGAGTTGCCACTCTGCTTCTTTTATACCAAACGGCCAAAATTTTTCTACTTGAGATAAAAGATCATCAAGAGATTACTACTTCTGAAAGTAGACCAAGAAAACTTTTTCACATCGTACAGTTTATATGCCATAAAATATTCATGTGAGAAAACAGTAATTTTTAAAAGAAATATAACATCAATGTATCTAGTTTAAAAAATAATTTTTTAACTATTAGAATTTTATTTAAATTCTAATCCGAATAGTTCGATAGAGACTAATAAAGTAAGATTAATATAGTGATTTATTATTGTTTATACAAGTTTTTAATGAACAAATAAATCACTTATAAATTTAAAAACATATAAGAATGATAGTTATACAAAATAAATTCTACATATGTTTATGCAAACAATAGCCGTTTCGAAATTTTCTGCCTAGGAATATTCTATTCATCGATTACGATTCGCGCGGTATAAAACAATGATACTTTCGCGTGTTGACAATTCGAAGCGCGTTTTTAAATCGGGTTCGCAACTTTTTGTTAGACTTCGCCTGATCTACTTTGCTACAAAACGCGAAGTCTATATTTTTGAATGATATTTATTTAATTTTATTTAATTTGATACAAATTTCTCATATCAGCCCTGTGTGCCTTCCTCTTTACAGTCCCTCCTACCCTATCACACGGACCTTTACCGTGGGAAGTAGCATAAAAGTGCCACTCTTCTTTAATTTTATAATCACATTCGTGTTTTACAAGATTAATACATTTTTTCCTGTTCTTATACTGGGATGCTGCCCCGTCGGAGAAGTGAATCAGCTTATTAATTACCTACCTATTACAGCTTATTAATATAATACCCATACTGTTTTTTAAAATAATTAATTAATCAAAGCTTGATTGAACAAATGAACAACAATCGCGTCATGTTTCTCGATATCTTCGACTAGCACGAAACAACGTGGTTCAATATCATTGCCCTTTTTAACATAGACAATGTAAGGATGAATAGTGGCTTGTGCATTTACCCAATAATGCGATTGAATTGCATCCTGAATCTTAAACGTATAATTTTGCGAAAAGTCGAGAGTCACAAGAAATTCGCCATCTCTAAGATTTTCTTACAAATTTGAGAAATATTCAGCCTGAGCTATAGCGATATAATCGTGCTTTAACAGAAGAAGGCAAATCTTTTCTTAAATTTATTAAAAACTTCGCAGTTGGCTCTTCTTGTTCGATCATGTCACATCTATACAAACAACAATCAAAAAGAATATTAGTTGAACTTGAAACTTGACAATGTTGACTTTGTAATCGACTAACAAGTCGATCACAGCTTTTTTCTAAAAACTGTCGAGACCTGGACAGTTTGTGGATTTTTGCTAAAACCAAGTAGATTGGAGTGAATCACAAACCATACTGTCAGGGGCATCGTGATAGGTTTTTAAAAATATACAACCTTTCTTTAAAGTGCATCTGAAAGTTCTGTAAACTTCAATCTGACGTTCTGGTGGATCTTGCACACACAGACGTTGTGTATCCCAGGTTTTTTGTCGAAGATTACGCACTTTTTTGGGCGTAACTTCCTAAATTTAGATAGCACACAATGACTTTTGGAGACTTTTTGATGAACAATGCGTGCAATTTCGGTACAGTGTACAGCAAAAACCGTTTTTGAACTTCCTCCGAACTAGATTCTGTCTGAATAGAAACATAGTCTTTTCTACCTGGCATCATCCAACTCGCCGTGTCAGAGTGATAAAACTGTTGAACAGTTTGGACAACTGCGGATGGTAATTTTCGCCCTTGTTTTGTAGTCGACATTTTTGTGCAATTTTTTGTTTCATCAAATCCCATTGCATAAGTGACGTTGAAGTAACTCATCATGCTCCGAATGCTAATATTGGATGGCAGTGTTATTAATACTTTGACTTTTCCAGCACGATTCGTTTCTTGAGACAATGCTTGCCTGATGTCTTCCACATATAGGTTTCTTCAAGCTTGACCCGCTTTGATTTTTTTCTCTGACCTGCGACACCTAGACAAAATTGGGACCGTCGGAATTGTTGTCGTGAGAAATCTTTAGACGTTTTGACGTTCTTTTTAGTTTGTTCATTTCCATCAAAAGTTTCTCTTCATTTTCCTGAGGTAACTGCTTGTTCAATTTCTGGTTTTCATAAATCGGATCAAGTCTCACATCGTCCTTATTATTTGACACTGTTTCAGTATCTAAATCGTCAGATTGTTCAGTCAAAGGTTCAGGAATTTTTTTAGCAAAAATAATGTTCCCACTAAACCAATGAAACAAAGTTAGAACAAGAAAACCGCAAGTCGAAATAAATACCTTGAAATGGTTACTCCACTTTTCCTTCACCAAGTGAACGTTTTTGAAAATGCCTTTTTGTTTCTCTTTTTGCAACGGATTACAAGAAAAGTCACGCGGTATTGTGACAAACCTCTTCTGATCGATTTTATTGTGGCTAAAATAATTATGTTGAAACCAAACATTATTTTACAATATAAATGCGTTTTTAACCATTAACGGTACTTACACAAATCACGCAAAATATTAGCAATGAATGACAATCTGACACTTTGCGAATAACAGTGTATACAATAGCACCTTGACCGGCCGAAACACGTTAGATCGTGTGGGTGCGCTGATCGGTTGGTGGCGCACGAGGCGCAATCAATTCGGTAAACAAATGACTTTAACTTGTAAACTATTAGCGGCTCTGACGATTTTTTTAAGTTGGTTAATTTAATTGTTAATATAATTTTTTGAATAAAAATTAATTGAACACTCTTTGTTCGTTTTACATACAAAATCATCAAAGTTTATATCAATACCTTTAAAATGAGCCCGACTAGCTTAAATTTGATCAATCAGTGTCAGAGATATTGAGTTAAGAAAAATATAAAATTTCATTTGTTTATAATTTTGACGTATATTACAATTTTGCAGAGATATATGATGAAATTGTTCCATTGTTTACAAGCTTTGAACAAATACACTTTTAAAATGATTGAAACAATTTGTATTTTTAGTGATCGATTTAACTAACTTTTACTTCCATATAACATTTCGTTAAATTCAATATAATTTTATGCAATTTTTTCAATGTTGGTTATCTAATAAATATAATCAACTTTTTTTAGATTGTGTGAATGCTCTTTCAGTGTTTGTTTCCCTTATAATATGTTAGTTCTGGATTTGTTCTGTATAAATTTGTATTATCAAGAGAATTGACATCAAGGTTATATAATGAAAAATATGCCAAAAAAAGAGAACGAAAAAAAAAAGTCGTACACATGGTTGTTGTGAAATTACGAAATATGAAGCCCTCGATGCATGTTCGCAGATGCATAAAATAATAAGAACAATGGCCTACTTTTCTTGACACGAAGTAGACTTTCATTTGATGTGCATCATGACGTGTGAATGAACGTATGGGTTTTGCAGTATTTTCTTTCCTCTCCTTTTTCTTATAATTTTTTTCCTTTCTTATACTTATACAGGTAATGCTACTGACGGTGAGAGTGTTCTATCGAGGTAGAATTGTATAAAGGAAAAGAAGGGAGGCTTTAGCCAATGAGAGACTAGTAATGTGGCAGCCATTTTAATGATCAACCTAAGGTAAACAAAGGGACCAAGAAGTAGAATGACTTCCACCCTTCTCAGCTGTCAGCGAGCACAGTAACCCTTTGCTATATGCACGCGTACTTATTTACACATATATGCACGCCCACGTTTACATCAAGGGGTGCTTTCCACCAATCGTTGGCCTGCATCTCTTTTCCGTACTTTCCAACATTGTACTTTTCCTTTTTGCCACCTTTTTCCTCTCACTCTTTTTTTCTCTTTTCGTTTTGTCATTAGTTCCGTCACATGCATAAATGTACTCTTACATTAACGCCTACATGAAAGTACAAATCAAAAATTTATTGAACAAAATCGTGTGCGATTTAAGTTGTGCGTCGAGAGCATGCGTGATCAATTAACGCATAAGCGAGTACGATGACACGTGTGAGTTATTGTGCAATCCGATTCCAACTAAGGGAGCGAGAAGTATATATGCACTTGCTTGATGCATTGAGCGTCTACAAATTTTTTTTCATTCAATTGGTTGAAATAAAAGTTGTTAAATTGAAAAACAAATGTTCTCGTTTTTGTTTCTTTAAATTGATCAATTTTGTTTCGACTACAAAATTATTTATTCATTCGCTCGATGAAAAAATGGACCGTGTATTTGCGATTCTACTGTGCATGTGTGTTCTTTCACACGATTTGACAGATTTTACCAACTGACCAAACCAGTGTTCCAAAAAGAAGAATGAGACTGAAAAAAAATATAATTTCCTTTGAACATAAACCCAAGCAAAATTATTACCCTGATAAGGCAGCGGCGAAATCACTCGTCTACAATACTTTATAGGCTATTCGGGAGGTTGCGGGTTCAATTTTCAAAGCTCGGGCTCGCAGGAAGATGAGGTTCTGAACCCATTTAAATCTGATCAAGAAGGGAATTTTATTGATGAACGTATAAAAAATAACCGATGAAACAAACATATGCTCAAAAACGAAAATATATATTATAATATATATGTATATATTTTATAAATTTTATTGTTACTTTATAAATCAATAAATAAGTATTAATATGCATAAGTATTGATGAAGTGAAATTACAATGATAAATTTTTCCGTTACAAAAATATTTTACCTTACAAAAAGATCAATTTTATATTGTATGAGAAGACAAGGACTGTTTCATATTCTGCTGAATTAAAGAATATCCTAAACGCACCTGATGCTCTGTATTAGGGTTTGGCGAACTGATTTGAATTTCAATTGATCTCAATCTCTCCATGGGGGATGAAAATAACCAATTAATAAAGGATCAGTTAACAAAATAAATTCAAATTGTCTCGATACTTTTTTCGAGAACCCCCTTTGTCACTGTCACTATATTGTAACCATTTTCAAAGTCTGACATATAATATTCAAAATAACAATCAAAATATATCAAAATCTAGCTCACATTTATAATTTAAAATTATAGATTTACATTTGTAAATGACTTGGATAATTTTTTCTTGGTATCCTGGACTATCATCCAAACAAATTATCTTTATTTTTTTCTGTAGATTATATATATTCCATCAATTACACTAACATTTCTTTGAATGAGCTACCATCATTTCCTTAACCTTAATCTTATGGTATATAAAAACGAAATTATGTTCGTTTTTAAATTTAAAAGAAAAGTCCATTTTTTCGTCTATTATATTAATATTTTTTGGCACGGTTACTTTTGCTATTTGTCATGTTTTATTTTTTTCATTACTATATAAGAAAAATGAGAATATATTCATTTTCAATTGTTTTGAAAACTAATAATAAAAAAATTGTAATAAATAAAAAATAATAATTCGATAATTTTCTGTGAATAATTGTTTTATACATCATTAGTCAAAATAATTAATACAAAGAATCCTCAAAGAAAGAAAAATGTTCACAAAAATACGTTTTATATCATGCATATTACTGCGAAAATGTTCAGATTTTAGTATAACGTGCCCTATGGCGAAAATCGTTTCATTTGTTTTAATTTATTATTATTTTTTTTTTTTTGGAAAGTTGGATGCAAAAAAGTTAAAAAAATGTTTTACAGATATATATATATATATATGTGTAAAACATAGAATGTTTATCATTGTATATTAGTCGTGACAAATAGAGAAACAATTAAATTTTGAAATTTATATATAATAAAAATTTTATTTTATTTTATATATATATAAAGCAAATAAGATTGAAGAAAAATAAAATTTTTATTATATATAAATTTCAAAATTTAATTGTTTCTCTATTTGTCACGACTAATGTACAATGATAAACATTCTATGTTTTTTATATTTATGCGATAAAATTGAAAAAAAAAATTTTTTTCTTTAATTGAAATTGTTTAAATATTAATTGTTATACGTGAATAAATGAACATTTTGATTTATAACTTTTCAATCTGTATTCAAAATAAATCGAAAAACGTGGTTTTAAAATTTCTATTTTAAAAATGAACTCTGTAAATTCGAATAAATGAAAAATTTCTCACAAAAAGTGAATATACACGTATAATAAGTCCAGAGTCGTCCACTTATATCAAAACATGAACATTTTCACTCATTTTCAGAGAGAATTTTCGCTAATTTTGAGTGAAAATAATATCGGAATTTTCACGTTTTGCAATGAGTGGAAGACTTTTGACTTTTTCGAATTTAGAGAGCAGACTGGAAAGACAGATAAAAAATTAGGTAAAGAAATATATGAGTCGAAGGTAACTGAAGCGATTATTCGGGTCATTGAAGATATTCTCACAATTGTAGATGATTTTTCTCCAATAAAAAAAGGATAAACTAATAGAAACAGGGTCAAGTAAGTTAGAATTAATGCTATTCAGATATAAAAGAAAAAAAAGAAAAGAGTTTATTAAGATGCGTAATAAAAACGATAATTGCTGGATATAATAGAGGTCGTTGAATAATTTTTGAAATTAAGAATCTTGGATACGATGTTATAAATGAGAACTTTGCGGTCAAAAATCAAAATGTTCAAGAGAATATGATAATACCGTCGAAAGAGTTTTTGGAAAAAAAATTATTATTTTATTATTTTTATGAAAATGAAAGAAAAATTGAAGAAAACTTTAATTAATTGGAATCAGAAAGTGGCGCATTATCAAGCAACACCTATGGAAAAGAAAATTCTGCGTAATCAAAATCAATAGGAAAGTATAATAAGTATAATATATTTTCCTGTTACGTAATAAGAAGTGCCACTTTCCATGGCTGTTTTGCACCACGAAAATGCCCCATTTTGTGGTACCTAGTTTTTTATTGTACTACCACGAAAAGTTCAATTTTTATGGCTGTTTTTAGTAGAGATTTATTGGAAAGTTTCTTGTGAATAACATGGGTTTGCATTTTAAAGCTCTATTAGTTTTCTTGGCGTAGACAAAGTCTGAGAGGTAATGATAATTTGCTGCTCAAAGTGGAACTATCAATTGTTATTTTGCAGGACAAATAAAATGACACGCTGATCAAAAAATAATTCTTCACTGTTGCAGCTAAAAATATAATCAGTAAGAAATTGAAAAAAAGGAGACTGTGTCTTCGGAACGGAGTGCTAGATTTACTAAGTATATGGATTTGAAATAAGCCTTCTTCCGTTTCAGTACAGTAGTCATTGTAGTCAGCATCAGTGTTAAAAGACGTCGGTTTAAACTTATCTATTCAGAATTGTAAAAAATAGTCAAGAAAGTATCTAAACAAGTTATGTAATATCCTCAAAGAAATTTGTATGAATTTGTCAATTTATTTATAAATTTATCTAACTAGAGAGCTTCGCTCACTATGCCCGCAGCGCCCCCTGCGCGCTATACCCGCAAACCGATTAACTGATTAACGTCAAATTAAACAAATCAAATGAATAATTAACAAAAATTATTTTTTTTTTCTTTAACAGAATGTTTCGCTGTACAAATTATTAAACGAATTGATACTATATGAGAGATAAAAAATTAAAAATGAATTAATTCTGCTGCAAACATTTAATTTATACCATAATTTATTTTGCAGTATTATAGAAATGAAATTAATTGAATCGTCAACACTTATTGGTAAATAAAAATTATAATTGAATGATCTACATCGTTAAATCATAAAGACTCACATTTTACTCACTATTTATATTTACTCACATACATTTTTACTTTTTCACAATTATAGAAATCGTAAAGATAAAATTTAATGAAATTAATGAATTGAATAATCTTATCGAAACTGATCAATTGACCAATACTAAACATAAATAAAAAATTTAATTTTTATTATTCATACGAAATTTCAGCATTCAATTCGGAGAAATGAAGGAGGAAATATATATATATATATATATATATATATATATATATATATATA
>JAQQRF010001670.1:0-12482 GCA_030523145.1 Trissolcus brochymenae | reverse complement strand
CAGAACATCACCGATCCATCGTTTCTCCGGATCCGGGTTTATTCTCGATATCGCAATAACACGAAATATCAGATTTTTGTATCGTACAATAATGTTAACAATGTCCAGCCAGGACAGGAACAACTTGATGAAGAGCTGATTATTGGATATTATCGTACGTGCAAAACTGGTGCTCGAACATTCGGAACATGTGCACACGTGGCAAGTGTCTTATGGTACTTGGGATATGCCAGACATGTCGAAAATGTTCACTATCGACATTTTCGACAAGCACCCCGATGCGAGGGGTCGATTAAGCATTGGAGGAGAGAGAGGAATTACAGAGTGATCAGGGATGTGTTTACTTCAAGAAGACCGCGAAGTTATGATAAAAGCCCATACAAAAAATAATCACTTTTTTTCTAATCGAGATTTTCAAAACGGCCCAAACTCATATGATGACTTTTGATCAGGTCGACTTCCTCTACAACATACTAAAATTTCAGACGATTTGACTGAAAGCCATTTCCCATTTGATTTGTGCGGGGTTCTTTGTCAGGGAGCTCGTTAGAGATTTAAACCGAAACAAGGTAAACATAAACACTCTAGAAACAACCAGAATAACGCTATCCATGCTACACAGGTTTCTCAAGTGCCTTCTGCGCCAACTCCTCAGGACGCAAACACACACTTAGTGACAGCTTGGCCAAGTGATTCTTCTTTTAACGCAGACGATCAAGGTGGTGCTAGCCTTTACCCTTCCAGCAAATTCAACCTGTTCACTGTATCTAACGAAGGTCTTCAAACCACGTCGAGGAAGGCTCCAGAACCTTTCATGATCAACGTACAAATTGATGGGCATCTCGTGGCAATGGAAGTTGATTCTGGTGCAGCTGTGACTGTCATACATTGAGAATTGTTTCAGAAGATCTGTCCTTCAGCTGAGGGTCTGCATCCTGTCTGTGACCTACTTCTCGGGGACTTTCACGACAAATAGGTGAAGATTTTAGGTGCCAAAAATGTCTAGGTTCGCTTCAAGGATAAGAAAGTTTTTGTACCCTTATTCGTCGTCCATGGATGTAAGGATCACAACCTTCTTGGACGAAACTGATTTCAGGCTCTTGGCATCTACGTCTGTGGAATCGATTCTATCGCCAAGGGAACATTAATTCTGTACAATCCAATGTTCCATCAAATTTGAAGCTATTCTGGCAACTAAATCTGGAGTTGTCAGTCTTGAGAGGTTGTCTTCTGCGTTGCGATCTGGTGGTGGTACCTTCTTCGTTGCGCCAGAGAGTTCTAGACGAAATCCATTCGTCTTACCATGGCATTATACGTACTAAGGCAGTAGCTTGCCATTACGTCTGGTGGCCTGGCTTAAGTAAAGACATTGAGAAGAAAGTTCAGCTCTGTGCAACTTGTCAAGAGATACGTTCTTTTCCTCCAGCAGCCGCTCCTGCACCTTGGCCTTCTCGAACACGTTCAGGGGAACGTGTTCACCTTGATTGCTTGAGTCCAGTCGATAGTCACGTGTTCCTAATCGTGGTGGATGCCTTTTCTCATTTTCTCATAGTCAAGCTGGTCTCTTCTATGTCTGCAGCGATCCTGGTGCAACACCGACACATTCGCAGACTATGGCGTTCCTGATTGCATCGTATCGGATAATGGAAGACAGCTGACATCAGAGGAATTCTGTTCCTTTCTGTCCAAGAATTGGGTCAAGTACCTGAACACCCCTCCTTTCCATCCTTCATCCAACAGACTTGTTGAGAAGGCTGTTCGCTCATTCAAAGGGCTACTGAAAAAGCACCAACTTGGCGACATTGCAGTTCATCTTGCTAGAGTTCTCTTCGCAATGCGCACTGCTATTTTTACGCCCACAAACCAATCCCAATGGATATGTTTTACGCAAATTTGTCGTTCCGAACTCGTTTTGACGGTTCAGCCCGCCAGTTTGACGTCGGTGAAGCAACCCGTTTCAGGGATTGCCGCATGGACAAGCCCTGTTGGTTCCTCAGCACCATTGTTAAACGCTTAGGTTCCAGGTTCTACACAGTTCGAGATGCAAATGGTGTTCTTCACGTTCTCAGTGTGGATCAAATAATCAAATGAAGAGTTGAGCTAGCTCTATTCGCGCAACAAAACCCTCGAGACGATATGAGTTTCAATGACAATTATGTCTATGATCTTCGGGATTTTCAGGTCTTTGCCCCGAATGTCGTTCATCCTTCAGCGGTTATCGATCTGCCTGAGCAAGTAATGCATCCTCCGGTTCATCCCTTGGCCCAGCATGCTCCAGTGCCCCAGCCTCTTCCTCCAGTGATCCAGCCTTTTCCCCAGTGATCTAAGCTCTTCCTCCAATGATTCGGCCTGCTCAAGTGCCTCAGCATGCTCCAGTGGTCGAGCCTCGTTTCCTTAGTTATCCTCAGAGAGATTCTCTGCCGAGAAACCATGATGACGTGGTTGTTGGTCGAAGGCGAAATGAACGAGTACAAATTTTTGAGAGGGGATCAAGGCCTCCAAGATCTCGATGCACTCCGGATCGCTTAACTTATCATTAAATTAATTTCACACGGTTCTTGTTTTGGTAATATTGTAATTATTTTTGTAACTTTTTGAAAAATAGAGAGGGGAGAAATATTGTATATTTAAATTCAAAATGTTCTATATTTTGTTATTAGCCAACCTCATTCTCATATGTTGTTGTTTTAGGGAGTTCTGTTACACCTGTCAACCAATAAAGTTGTCAAATCATAACTCCAGCTTTTCTTCGTGTTAAACGCAACAGTAGAAAACGGGAAATTTATTATCCCAACACTCATCACATTCATCTCGGACAGAGAGAAATGTTAAATAAATTATTAAACGACTTCAACTATTGTATACTGTAATACTAACTACCGCAATTACCAATATGTAGAAGCGAGTTTAAATCTTTGTGTCCATCAACTTGACCTTACAATTTTAATACTTTCAATTAAAGTTTTAGTTTATTTTATTTATTCATTATGTAACGAACATTAATTAAATCATTCAATTAACATTTGCAGTGATTATGAGATTTGTTTATAATAAAATAATGTGATGGATTTGGGCATTATTTAGATTATTACACAGAAGGTTTTTTATCAGATTCCTATAAAGTACTTAAGATATTCTGACTAACCCATTACCTGCCGTTGATGCGTTTTTGCAACAGTGAATTTATGATTTTTTTACATACGTGAACAATAAATAATAAAAAAACCATATCCACTTCTCGAAGTTTAGGGTTCAAAGATATCATGCAAATTTTTTTACAGAGTTTACAAAAAGCAGATATTTTTTATTTACATATGAAATATGGGCATTTTCGGAAATTTTCGGACGGTCAATTTGAGACGACACAAAAAGAACAATACATATATTTTCAAGTTGTCCTCAATTGAATATCATTTAGACAATGTTTATAAATGAAACTAAAAGAAAACCCATGAAAAAGTTGTCATTTAGTTGTTTATAATAATTTGAAGTTGGTGTTGCGTTTTCGCAACAATAGCGCAAAGCGCTAGCTCGGTGCGTGTTGAGGCCCGCCGATTGAATGAAACGTGACACCTCTCAAGGCGCTGACTTTTAGTATAACAAAACACATTTTTGCTTTGTATTCTACGGTATTTCTCTTATATGAAAAGTGTTATCGTGTATTTTTGGTCAGAATGCGTGGGAGAAATAGGCCATCTGGCAGAATGACTAAAAGATCAAAATCTACACGTTTACAAGAACTAGAATCGATAATAGAACATTTATCTGACGAAGAAGTAGATTTTATAATGGTTCCAAACAACAGTAACCTCACTGACGAGGGAGATTTGAACGATGAACTTACAACAGATATATGATTTTTTGACAGTCCATAAAATTAGCTACAAAATAGAAATAAATTGGAATAAATTTATTAAATTCTTATTTTTTTGTTTTTCAATATTTATTTTCCAAACTTGGATTCCAATCAACAAGTTCAATTATAAAAATATTTTGTAGGTGATAAAATTCCTCAAACTATCACTGCGAAAAATATTGAAGTTCACTCGCAGCATGGCATTCGCCATGTATCTGAAGACACAGATGATGAGGAGAATGAGAGTCCGAACAAGCGATCGAAGTCGACCAAGTCTCAACCGAAGAAAAATACAAAAAAGGACACTGGCGAGAAAATCAAATGGGTCAAACGTCCCTACCCCCCGAGTTTATCTCCTGTGTCTCATCAAGAATCTGACGTGAAGGCTCTGAATGAAAAGTATGAAAACCTGACGCCTAGTGAAACTTTCGCCCTGTTTTTTGATAACGAATTATTGAAGGAAATTGTTCAATGGTCCATTTCCTATGCCCAACAAAACAATTATCATTCATTCACTCTTAACGTTGCGGATCTAACTAAGTTCTTTGGGATTTTGATTCTAAGTGGTTACCATCAGATGCCACAAACTGATATGTTCTGGAGCAGGGGTGAAGATTGCGGAGTGGAACTGGTGCAAATTAACATGACCAGGGCCCGTTTTCGTGAGATAAAGAAGTATCTGCACTTCTGCGATAACAACAATCTTGACGAATAATAAATTCGCAAAAGTTCAACCTTTGATTGATTATATCAACCGAAAATATATGCAGTTCGGTGTATTTTCTCATAACTTGTCGATTGACGTGGAGATAGTTCCTTATTTCGGAAAGCACTCTGCTAAAATGTTCTTGAAAGGTATTATCACAATTGTTTTAGTATATTTTTCATAAATATGACTTTCATTTTGTTACTATTTTGTTTTAGGCAAATCAGTACGTTTTGGTTTCAAACTGTGGTTGCTGTGTTCAGAGTTTGGATATTGTTTCCAATTTTTCCCTTATGCTGGCACGTCCACTAGTAGGAGTTCGTTAGGACTCGGAGCAGGCATTGTTTTGCAATTACTGGAAGTTGTAAATAACCCTTCGCATCATCGAGTATTCTTTGACAACTACTTCTCGTCGTTCAAATTGCTGAAACATTTAACTGATAATGAAATATCAGGTACAGGAACCGTGCGCAGTAATCGGATAGGCAATTGTCTTCTCGTAGACAATAAGGAGCTGAAGAAAAGAGGAAGAGGAGCTTACGACTCAAAAACTGATGTCCACGTCATTTCGAACTGTATGACGGTGGAGCCGATTCAGCGAGCAAAACGTTGGGATAAGAAGGAGAAACAAGAAGTCTTTGTGGAACAACCTTCCCTGATTGATCAGCACAACAAAAATATGGGAGGGGTGGATTTGCACGACAATGGTATTGCAAATTACCGAATTGCAATTCAAGGGAAAAAGTGATGGTGTCCTATATTTATCAACACTTTGGACAGTGCGATTGTGAATGCGTGGAAATTTTACAATCTGGTCCACGATGCGAAGATTGGGCAGCTTGAATTCCGCCGTTATATTGTGATGACATTTTTGAAAAGTGACATTTTCACCGGAACAATCAGAACTGAACCTGACGATGACGCGGAACCTGGTCCACTATTGTTTCAACAAGGAAAGCCATCAAAAAACGAATGAAGGCCTGAATGCATCCTGAAGGCCAAATAAGACGGTGTTATTCGTGCCACAGTCAAACTGTATATTTATGCGTTAAGTGCAACGTCCTTTTGCACCCTGGTTGTTTCTTGACCTTCCACTAACATTTGTCACTCGACATTTCTACGTTGTTTTTTGTTTACATAATTATTAAAGATGTAGAAATATTATTTGAATGTTTTGGAATTAAATAAAATATGATATCAAATAGTTTGATCATATCATTATAGTTTGAACGATATTTGATCATACTTCAGTGTTCGCCCAATTTACTTAACACATTCCGCTGTTGATGCGAAAACGCAACATTTTATATCTTCACTCCTACA
Organism: Trissolcus brochymenae; assembly: GCA_030523145.1. Classification (NCBI taxonomy): domain Eukaryota; kingdom Metazoa; phylum Arthropoda; class Insecta; order Hymenoptera; family Scelionidae; genus Trissolcus; species Trissolcus brochymenae. Next base: position 6,597 of record JAQQRF010001670.1, on the reverse strand, counting down.
GTTGCTGAATTTTTTTTTATTGAATTTTCGTCTTAGGCTCTACAAACAAGAATATGTGATGAAAATACTTTTTTTCCGCGTTTACTAATTTTGGCAGGTAATGGGTTAAGGCCATAACAGATCCAAACGTTACATGTTACAATTCAATCAGGATCACGATTCAGGACCTGAACTGATGGTCAGTTCCCATAATTCCACTCGATCATAATTTCTACATAGAGGTTTCAATATATAAATTCGATTTGTATCACTGCATGCAAAAAATAACAATTTACTCTTAAATCTAATGAATCGGGTCTAACAATGGTTTACATTAGGGAATTCGATTTTAAACAAGGAGCGAATTTTTCCATTTCACTTTGTTCTTTCTTGAAAACGTCTTAGTACCTAAAATTCCTAACTCCGATAGCGTTAACTTTGCGAAGTTGAAACTGATCATGGAACAGAACCAACACGAATTTGGTAGAAAAAAATATCAGTTTCGGAACTTCGGTTGATGCAAATTGTTTAAAAGACAATTTCGGTAAATTATATTAGTACGGTGAATAATAACCAAGAGAAATACAGATCAACTGTTACATAAGCGAGGGAAATCGCGACGGTGCGATCACCGTCTTTGATATACTCGTGTAATATAATAATGTTAGAGTGTCGTTTAACTAGCAAGCAGATTTCATTAATGTATTTCAATTAGACGCAGCGCTTCCTTCCAAAATAGTGTCACCTTCGGTAGTTAAACGAGGTTGATGATAATCGATGATTTGAGTTATTGGTTAAAATTATCTCGAACAATGAATTGTTAATTATTAAATCGATTATATAAAAAATATATAAGCAAATATTATTCCATCGTTAAAAAGGTATAAATTTTACTTGAGAGATTACACAGATAGAAATTCTATACGAAATTCTACTGTGATTCACACGAAATCGCGGACCGTATAAACAGTAAAATAGAAATTACATTTTTCACAGTAAATTTTAATCGACCATTAAACCAATTTCTAAAGTAATGAATAACAAATTTTCAAACGAAATTGAATAATATTTTAGTGATAAATAATAAAGTTTCAGACAAATTCAAACCATTTTCATAATTTCAATTCACGAATTTTTGAGTGGAAATGATTATTTTTTGTATCGAAAATTAATTATAAAAAATTTGTATTCATTAAAAGAAATAATTAAATTTCCTAATATATTGTTTTATTTTAACTAGGGAACTCCGTTCGCTCCGCTCACTGCGCTCCCTGCGCGCTAACCCCGCAAACAGATAGCGAGATATGTATGCAAAATTTTTGATCAATTTGATAATACGTATAAATGTGTCATTATGATGATTTTTCATCTTCCTCATCATGAAATCATCATCATCATAATGACCAACTGATTCGTCTTTCCATGACGAATCCAACGCTATATGATACATACATATATATTCATGAAAAATTGAATCCTGATTGGAAACAGCGGCTGCAGCGGAGAAACTTTATTTAATATAGGTAGATTATTTATTTGGCGATCTATACTTTTTTATTTGTAATGAAAGAGTTACATAATTCAATAACAACTGAATTTTAACGCACATAAACAAATGTACACATACAAATATGAATATTGCATTGTAACTACATATAAACAAAATAGAATCATTCGTCTTTATATACTGCTACGAGTAAATTCTCATACTTGCGAGAAGGCATAAGCTTGTTCGCCATCTTTCGTAGAGTGCAAAAAGGAATCAAAACGGTATTGAGTCGGTACGCCAGTGAATAAGATTAAGCGAGCAAGACAATTAGTATTTTCAGACTAAAATTCTTCTTATTTCCATCGCAATAATTGAACTGATTTAAACAAATGTAGGAATACTAATTAGATAATACTAATTTTTTGTGTAAAATATCGATTGTTTCGTGATAAATTCTACCAAATGTCAAGTACGGTCAGAGCAGTAATAGGAATCATAGTAAAATTGCGTGGAGAATTTTTATCCGTGTGAGATTTTTCAAAAGTAGGAAACTAGATTTTCGGTGTAATGTCAATATATTTAATATAATTACTCTGCAGTATTTTTTTTATCTTCATTCCTCGGATTTTCTTTTCCGCAATTAAATATTCAGACAATTCACTTGGGGCAGGTGTATTTTGAAAAAGTAATTCACTTTTAATTTTGTGTCAATTTGTCTAATCACCTTTCTTATATAGGTTTTAAGTTTTTACGTTTGAACAAATACAAAAACTTTCCTCTGCTGATGTTAAAGTTTGATATTTGTTTCAACTTTGAGAGAGCTTGCAGTAATTAGAAACTGTTAAATAATTAATTAAAATGTTAATTAGCGAAAAAATGAAGCGACTTTTTTTAGAACTATTTTAAAATAAAGATGTTAAGTCATTGGAGAGAAAAAAATTATTTAAATGTTGTATAATATTTTTATATATTTTAAATTAAAAAGAAATGTCAAATCCAAAGTACTGTTTTACTACAATCAGTATGAATGCAAAACTAAAACTGGAGACAAAATATGAAGATCGATGTTCTGGTTTAGATAATCATACGTACTTCTGTTGCTTTTGTCTACGACTGGATCCCGCCGCAAAACTACTTTCCTTTTAGCATTTCCACGTGGAGCTGCAAAAGATAAATTTCAAAATGAAACTTAGAGTAGAATTCCTTCATAATTTTGTATGAAAATATGAAATCGATTCAATTTCTTTTTCACAACTTTCATATTTTTTTAATATTGTACAGTAAACAATTTGAATAATATATTTATAACAATGCTGGTTCAACATAAAATTCTCAATTTTATTATTTTAATTATATCAAATATGAAAGCATGTAAATGTCGGACCGCAGAAAAAACAATTATTTAAAAAGTAAAATATTACAATACAAAATAATAAATTGTTCTTTTTATCACAAATCATTATTCACGTCATAATTCCAGTATTGAATACATATTTCATCTGCATACATTAAATATCATGTGCAAACAACATGACAGAGGTATAAATTATGTAACCTTAATAATTAATATCTCTAGATTGTGAAATAATTTTTTTTGTATCTAATGAATATGTATATGAATTCGAAGTTTTGTGAATTTTTCTAAATAAAATATCTCTCTGTTTAACTAGTTCAACTTCGTCTAATTTTAAATGATTTTAATTTTATTAACTTACAAAATTATGTCAACCTTATTACAGAACTAGAATCAATCGGGCGAAAAGTGACACTTAGGGGTAATTGTGACACTTTAAACGAATTGCGTCTCAAAATCCACTTTTGATGATTATTGTAAACCTCTATTAATGAATAAACTGATGCATAACGTTTATGTAACGTTTCTTTGAATCAAAAAGTATAGGTTTATGAAACAGAAATTTAGTCAATTTGAGTGTCTTCATAGTTCTTTCTGTGATCAAAATGATCAAAACCAAATTCTTGGTTACATTTCTTATGTCTGAAAAAATATTGTGTTTGGGTTTTGTGCAAAAGTGAGTTTACACTTGTGCAAAGGTAACAACTCGTGATGAAATACTCACTTTTGCTCCTAGCCCAAATACTATTTTTTTTCTTATTTGCTGGAATTACTTACGTATTTTGCGTTTTGTATACAGAGAGAATTATCATAGGATGATACTACGGGACTTCGTGGAATCTCACTTCGAAGAGTCAACGTGAAATGTTCGTATGCTACTCATTGAATGTCTCTATGCTCCTAAAGGATTATCCTATGGATGCAATGGACCTCATTGAATAATTCTATGCTCCATAGGATTATCCTGTGGATGCACGGAATTGAACTGTAAACACAAGTTAAGTCCGCGAGACTTAATATAGAATTGTCCTGTAGTATTTTTCTCAGTGTAGTAATAAAATAAAACGAGCGTCTGAAACTTATGACTTGCTAGCGTGACTTGTCTTAATATTGTCCACGTGAACATGTTCTCGTGATGAGCTTGCTTTGAAAGTCATTTATTTTATCCGATACAAATTAAATTCGTTTATAATAAAATTCTTTTTTTTTATTTAAGTAATATATATTTTCTGAAAAACTAGGACCGGCTCGTTTTATTTACTAGGCTTCAAGCGCGCGCCTACTTTTTATTTTAATTTTCAAAAGGTTACATGACTAACTGTCATATTTATTCCAAAATTTTCAAATTCTACCCGTCAACCAATCAGAAGACTATATGAAATCGTCCCGAATGAAATCTTCCCGAAAGTTAGCATAACCCTGATTTGTAAATATCATCACTAGAATCTGTTTTACCGTAGAATGTGTGACAGGTTCAATTCGAGAGATGGCGCTGATTGTGTTTCGCTTTCCTAGTTTTTGGAGTTAGACATATTGTCATCGCCATTAAAACTGACACCTTTTGAAGGTTCAGTGTATTAACGATAGTGTTCGCGTGATGCACTGTGTGCACGAAAGATATTGTTTCAATGTTTAAATGTCTGAATAATAACTATCAAGCACACAGTGCATCACGCGTACAAAATAAGTGTTGAAGAAGTAATGCTCAATTTCGTCAAGTGGAACCTGATTGTGCTTCTCATCATGAAAAAAATCGTGGACGCATGGCGTCATTGAACGACCTTTTTTTATAAACTTTGAAGCAAAACAAGGTAAGGCAATTTATTTACATAAATATTTATTGTAGTTGAACATTTTTTTGATTAAAAATAAAAGCATATGAGATTATAAAAAAATAACATTAGTGAAAAACAACGTTGGTTATAATATACAGTTCTGATTATGATTTGTATACTTGGAATAATTTGAGGTTGAAGAAAATTGTGTAGAAGAAAAAGAGACAAAATATAAAATGAAACGACTTGAGATATTATTGTTGTTTTTTTTTTCAGATCTGCCCAGCACCAGCGGCGCCTCCTCTGCTTTCGTGGCAAGCTAACCAGGTGAAATTTCAGCAATCCTCAAGCGGCTACCACCTTTGCCGAATATTACATTGACTCAGCTGATGGAGACTGCCAGTGTTGACTCTAAATAATGAACCTAACTATCAACCTAATGAATGAAACGACTCGACATATTATAGACGGATGCTATACCTCTCTCACACACAGACACTCTCGCCGAGTACTTTTCCTTGGTAAGTACAAAAATAGTCTCTCCAAGCGTAACAAGCTCAAATTAAAAAAAAATACGAAATCAAGATTTAGATCAATGAACAGCTTGCACTCATTCTCAAGACCATCTGGAGCTGTCAGTACGATCCAGAAATGAGCACGGCGTTTAAAAGTGTCGTTAAGTATGGTAACCAGTATCGAGAAAAATTGCAACACGATGCTCAGGAATTCCTCTTGTGGCTCCTCGACAAGGTCCACGAAGACCTCAATCGTTTTACCAAAAAGATATACAACATCATCAATGTACGTACACACTGCATCTTCCATTCTCGTCATCTTTGTTTACATTTTCTATCATCCGACGTAATCCATTGTTGTTTCGCTTGCATAAGTTTCCTTTCTTCTTTTTTGCCTCCAACCACACTTGAGCAAACTTTTTGTTCTTTGATGATTTTTCATTTGTTGCATTAAAATAAAATTAATTGTAATGTGACCTTAATTATCATAAGAATTTGTAGATGACAAATTATGAAAAATTGGAATAACTCGTTTGTGTACGCGATTTCCCATACGCAATTTCGATAAAGTTTGACTTGTCCGCAGTGCAAACGCAAGTCCAACACGTTCAATCCTTTCTTGTGCTTTTCTGTGCCAGTTCCACTGACACATCGTCAGATCAATCTGACGTTGACGTTGACGTTCGTCAACGTTCTTTACACTTCGCTGCGGCAAAGACAAGTCAGCATCGGAGTTAGCATTAACCAAGTACTTAACGTAACGGAACTGCGTGAAATTCTTACCAGTGATACCAGAATTGATTCAAATCATATGCTGTCTGCATCAGTTAAATGAGCCTGCCGAGCAGGCTTACATGCTAATCGTGTCGGTAAACGTAGTTGTTAAGGGAAATTTGAGGGAAGGATTTGACAGTCCTTCCAATCTCCAATCTCAAGTTCTCGCGACAATCAAATGTCGCGAGAAACATCTTATCAAGATTTGCAAAAGTTGCTACTCAAAGAGATGTATGCGACTTTGTCCGAAGACGTCTTGACTTCTAGCCTGAGCTCTGAACCTTTCAACATATGAGTTGCCGATCCTGTTGCTACGCCCGTACAAGGTGAACATCATTTTATTTGTTAGTGTGATGAAAAAAAAATCTTATAATATGTTTTAATAAATATAATTTGATTATAGTTTTGAAATTAATGAAATTTTGTTGTAGATCCGTGTGTGGAGCATCATCTCTGCATGGAGTAAATCGAACAAGTACTATCATTGTGCAGACGACTCGAGTCCTGAGCATGTGAAGCTGATCCTAGAATGGGATGAGTCAAGAAAATGTGAGATCATCCAAGATGATTCGGATCAGATTGAGGAACATGCAATTGTCAAACAATTCAAGAGTAATTGCGATCTAGGAGGAGAAGCAGTGAACCTCGAAGAATGCTTTGACCTTTACACGAGAGAAGAAGTGCTTGTCGCGGAAGATGCGTGGCACTGTC
>JAQQRF010001668.1:0-12865 GCA_030523145.1 Trissolcus brochymenae | reverse complement strand
ATAATTATTGTTTACATTTCTTTTTTTCGAATGTTTATTTGTCACTTTTCTTTATTTTATAATTTTGTCATAGAAAAGAACTTTTTTTCGTTAAATAAAATATCAGTTAAAATCGAAACAACGGTGTGTCGACCGTAAGCAGCAGCGCTCTCCGGGCCCTGCAAGTCCGAGTGCGCGCTCTTATTGGTCCATTCGGACGTATGGGGATAACGCTGTTAACACAGCGCTCGCTGCCAATATGACCAGTGCGACAGCCGTCGCGATGCGGTAAGTATCGGGGCACGGCCATAAATTTTATGACGCGCCGTTTTCATGATTTCATGGTTTTCAGATTTTCAGGGTTTTTATTTCTGTTTATTTTTTATTTTCTTTTCAGAACTTTTATTTAAAATAAAAATTGTGATGACTATGCTATTTGTTGTCGCGACCGGTGCTATGAACACATCGGTCAGCGAGAAATTTTCATGTATCAGCAATTTTTCAGTTTTTATTTTCAAATTTTTTGATGACCATGCAATTTGTTGTCATGTGACGATTATGAAACGTACCTCTAAAATTTTGAGGTTATGTTTCATAATCGTGACTCGACTACTTTTGTTCTGTGATGATTAATTGATTCTTTCATCCTTAACTCTGATTAAAATCAAGAAAGTTTTTATTAGTAACTGTACAATAGGGAAATGTCTTTGTCCAAAAAAAGAAAAGTAGAGGTTCTCATTATTCGAGGGTATAGTGATAAAACAAGTTTGTCCAAAGATGCTGTTAATTCATTCAATGATACTCATTTCGACCGTCCTTTTATCCTCAAATCAACTGTTTTAAAAACGGTGAATTGTTTCCTTGGAACTGGTTCTGTCAACGATCGACCAAAAAGTGGAAGGCCAAAAAGCGCTACAAACAATATGACAAATTTAGAAATTTGTTTAAGTGTCACTGGAAACGTTCATTCTTCGGTCCGAAAAATTGCTCAAAAATCAGGCATTACGAATCATTTGTTTATAATGGCTCAAGAAAAATAAGTATCATCTTTATAAAATTGAATTGACGCAAGGGCTTCTAATAATATGCGATTCTTGTTTTGAACAGGTTTTTTCTGACGGTGCTACTTTTCAATTAAGTGGACAGGTCAATACACATAATAAGCGATATTGGTCAGATGATTACCCTCATTAGATGAGACGCAGATATGCAGTGGCCAGAAAAAGTAAATGTTCGGATTTTTGTGCAACCAAATTGTTGGACCATTTTTTATCAATGAGAATTTAGAAGGTCAAATGTACCTTGATTTATTGAACTAACAGATATCATCCGCTATTTGTCGCATAGCTGAAATAACATTTGACAATGTTTGGTTTAAGCAAGATGTAGTTTGGTGTCATTTTGATTGATCGTTCAAAATTCTCTGAACCATATTTCTTCTGAACGCTGGATTGGTAAAAAAGGTTCAACCGGGTGGCCATCAAGATCACTTGACTTGAAATTAGTAATTTTTTTTTTTATTGGGGATTATTCAAGAGTAAGGTGTACAAAATTAACAACAAGACATTGATGAATTGGGGGAATTGGGGAACAAGAAAGCTCACTTTATTTAAGCACCCTAATAAAGCATCACGATGGCGGCCACCATCTCCACTCGCAAAAGTGGGGATGTGAGGTCATGTTTGGTGTTATTCAAAATTTTAACGTTTGCTTTTAGTGGTGCCAATTGATAGCACTTAAAAAATTATTTCATAAGTGTTTCTCGGTTGTTGCATTTTTTTGATGAAATTTCTCTGAAATTTTAGAGTACACTCTTTTTAGACACCCTGAATAATTTTTAGATTTCTGAAAAAAATTTGATCAATCTCTGTTAATAATTAGGTCTATTTTATCTTCGGTGTGAATTTGAGGATTGATTATGATTTTCAATGCGTTTTTAGGACCGAAGTATGTATAATTGTTAAATGTTTCATCGAGACATAAAATTAACCGAATATATTATTATTATTTTTTCTGGACGTATTTGAAAGAATTTAAGCTGATTTTAAAAAGTTGTAATTTTAAGTACTAATAGCAAATTGTCTAGAAATGAGTGACTCTTTGCATATGATTGAGAAATAGAGCCTTGATTTGAGAATTTGTATTTCCTTCTGTCAAATCACATTTATCGCAGTTAACGTATATAAATCCCGTTTCAGTTTTTGGTACCTGTTCATTGTCAGATGAATATTTCATTTGTTAAGCAAAATCGAGTTCAAATGTTTCTTAAGTGGCTGACGAAAAGAAAGAAATAGACAAAGAAGAACCTGATGCAGACATATTATTTTCTTTTTCAGGGGTCAAAGATATGTCTATGTGGTCATTTCGCGATGAGCTGAGGTCGTGGCCGCAATTAAATTGAGTTACGTCATTTGATGAACTACTACAACTTTCATGTGAAGAAAATGTTATAAGTGGCATATGAAGTATCAACTATTATCATTATTTACTCCGAAATGAGTGAATTACTATGGCTAGCTCTTGAGATTCGTCGTTCTTTTTCTTTTTTTGTTAGAGCATGAACAAAGTTTTTTCTAATGAAAATAACTATACTGATTTCTTCATAAATGAATTACATTTGATGTTGTTTAATGTTGGCAGTAGTACAAAAAGTTAAGTTGATGCAACTTTGACCTTATCATTTGCCAAAAAAACCCAATAGTGAATCTACTTTCAACAGAAAAAAAAAATTATTGCACTAACATAAGAGTACGCTCCACGCAAAATTGACGAAATTTAAAAAAAAACGAAAAACTTGTAACCAATGTTTTACTAACGTTGGCTTAATTGTATGTATTGGCATTAATTTTTTTTCTACATGGGGTCGAATGGAGGGTCACTTGCAAGAAAATGCCCTTAACCTCGCTGACTGAATTACTGCACTATGTGCGGTACAGATAGCGCCTCGTTCCGCTCGTGCACAAAATGTCAGCCTCCAGCGTGAAACTAGGTCCGAAATTCGTGTGAGAGGGCAGCACGGACAACGCGAAACGTTTGAACGACTTGCCCAGTACCGCGAACAATACCCCCCCCGCCCCCCCCCCCCCCCCCCCCCCCCCCCCCCCCCCGTCACTTGTGGGACAACCCAACAAGGAGGTCGTAACTCTAGTCCTTTAGTGGACTGACTAAAGGACATAATAATATTATTACTATATTATTAATATATCCTTTCGTTTAAGAATTTTTTCTTATAATATTGCTATTATTATATTATATTATATAATATACAATTATGGAGGATAGGAGGAATAAATAAGTTGGTGCAATAAATCCCTTGAGAAGTTAAGCTCCCAGTTCGGGTCAACATGTTTCAATCTTGTATTAACCAATCATTGGTAGCGTCATACTCAAAGGCCAACCTGTTCCGCCAAGGGCAGCGCAGCTAGATTACCCCGTTAAACCCGTAAGTAAACTGTTTTGTCTCACACCACGTCTGAATCCCGATACCGTATCTTTTCCCTATCCTAATCTCATTGGTAAAATATCTGACTTCCCGCATACCCGTGACGGCGTCCATTGGCCTGCCCCGCAACTCCGTTTGAATGGCCCCGTCTCATTGATTCAGCCCGTGGGATTGCTGAGGCAGATGACAAAAACAAAAAGGAAAAACGCTAGAGGGCATCCCGCTGATCAAGCGCAGGGTTGACACCTAGGGCCACGAACCGATACGACAAAAATTCAGTTAATACTCTCCCCACTTCTTGGAAAAAATGCATACCGAAGTTAGAAAGATGCTTCCCGAGAGGATCATCAAACCCTCCTTGAGCGAGTGGTCCACCCTCGTGGTCATAGTTCGTAAACCCAACAACACCTACCGCTGTTAACCGCAAGGTTAACAGCGTCGCGAAAAAGGACGCGTACCCCCTTTCCGGTATGAATAGCCACGTAAGTATGTTTAAGTCGACTAAGTACATCTCTACCATCGACTTAAGCCAGGCCAACCACAGTCAGCCAAACTTTTGAAGTGCGCTTTGCGATTCTTCTGAAGAATCGAACGAATCGCAAAGTCAGGGCTGACGCGATCAACCCCGAGAAATTCCATTTTTCGAATTTAGTCGAATAGCTGAATTCACTCCTGCGGACAGGTAGAGGATGAAATTGAGGCCCTGAAAACAAACATCGATTGACGAGCTGTAACGGGTCCTGAGAACTGCCCCCGTTCTAATCTTTTTAGATTTCACCGCCCCGTTTGTTCCCTAAACCGACATTAGCGGATGTGATCTTAGAACCGTGTTGACCCTGACCGTTAACGGTCAGGAAAAAGTCATCTTATTCAAGAGTCGGACAACGATCTCCGCCGAGAGAAATTATTCCATCACCAATAAGGACTGTTTCGCGATGAAGAGGGCTATCGATTAATTCCGCTGTAATCGAAGGTTACTTGTTCACGGTCGTGACTGATCATGGCAGTCTCCACTGATTACACAACCTCAAGAACCCAACGAGCTGTCTTGTCCGTTGGACGTTGGAACTGCAAAACCATGATTTCACAGTCGTGCACCAGAAAGGAACACTCCACCACGTTATCGACGCTCACAGTCCGATGTTTGAGGGCAAGGAGTGTGTAGCTGTTGCTGCCACTTCTCAGTACGAATGGTACTTACGTCGTGTGAAAGCAGTACAGGGAACCCCACCATTTTGCCATATTAAAAAGTAGAAGAGGGACACCTGTACTGTCACCACCCTGATCTTTTTCTGGACATGATCCTCGGAGATCTTGACGCCTTGTCAAGATCTCTGGTTGTCCTTCCTCGTGAATCGCACGCCCGAGCTATCTCCGTTGCGCAGGACCCGCCCTCCACCGAGTATTTCGGAATCGATAAGACTTACGCTCGATTAGCTCGCGAGTTCTGCTGGCCGGGAATCTATCTTAACGTCGTAGAATACGTTAGGACGTGCTCGACTTGCTAAGCGGTCAAGCCTTTCCAGACGTGGCCCTAAGACCTGATGGCCGTAAGTTTATTAAAAGACTGTAACAGATCGTATCAGACGATATAATGAGCCCGTTTTCACTCACGGTCGATCACTATTGTTATATTCTAGTTTTTCAGAATTTGTTAACTTAATGGATGAAGCTCGAAGCGCTCCGAAAACTGATACAAAAAGCGTGTGTTCTGCGTTTTTGTGGCAAGTGATTTATCGGTTAAGTAAACCTTCCGTGTAGTTTACTGACGTGGGGACGGAGTTTGAGAACCGTCGCGCAACGGCGCTATACCAGGAGCATGACATCCCCAAGAGGTCAATCAAACTCTCAAAAACTTGCTCATTTCCTACGTAAGAGACGATCATAGGTCGTGGAATGACTATTTCCACGAGCTTCAGTTTGCTCTGAACGCGTTTAAGCATAAATCAACCCCGTCCTTCTGACCTTAGGTTACGGGTAACCTAGACTGCATGACCTGAAAACTGACACGACAGTCAACCCTGACTTGACCTCCGCGACGCCGGGCCAAGTGATGCTCTGGCGCCAACGCATGATCCGCCTCACTGCACTGCGCGACTTGGCTATCCGCAACCTCGATAAGGCTGAGGATCGACAAGTTCATTATCAAAAATAGGCATATTTTAAATCATTGATTTTTGATCAAAAAGAACTCGTTATTTTTTATTCGAAACTTGAAGAAATACGAATAACTTATCATTGACAACTGTTATTTACACTCCGTCAAATATTTTGAGTTGTTAATATGCCAAATATATTTACTTTAGTATTATCTCCTCCTTACCTGCGTTTCAAAAGAAAGTACGTGGACTGTATGAATGGGTTATCCAACCGCAAGCAAAGCAAGCAAGTAATAAAGAAAAATTCGATTTCAATTGTTTCCAGACGCGAAGTTCAAGCAAAGCATGTACCAAAAATTGTGAACTTAATACTGGCAATTCAGAATTGAATTTTAGGTATAGTTTATTGCGGGAGGGTGAAAAAATGGGAATTACAGAATCTTGCGCTTAAATCTTGCGTGAGGAAACCCACAGCTAGACTGGTTAATTTCGATTATTTTATGCCTCACACGTCCGGAGTCGAGCAGTGGTAAAACGTCAATCTTTATTACAATTTCATCATCAAATATACAAAAATTTATGATAATAACAATCTTAATGATCAACTCAAATATATTACAAGTACAGCAGATAATAAACTCTAGGCGATCCGCCCAAATTATCGGCTCTTCGAGCCCAAACTAATTGGCATAAACAATCGTACTCATGCTCTTTTACCATAGCCTCTAGATTATTATCGAGTTTACAAATTCATTCTGAACGCCATAATATGTGTTGATTACATTGGTATCAATTTATTCTAAATTATCAGCGTTTGACAACATTCAAGTGCTTTAAATTGATCAACATAATGCAAAACACGAATTTCAAATTATCTAGCAAAGTGAGTCGTACAATTGTCCTTTTCTTCATTTTGAAGAAGGGCCGTGGTTGGATCGTGAACATTGAACAATGTGATGTGATATGGGAATTATCTCTTTCACTCAATATAAAAATTTCATTTTCAAAAATGAACGTTCCGAAACGAAATTTCCAACGTTCCATTTATTTCAAAATTAACATTAAACTGTAAACAATCCTCTGCGAGTGTGCAACACAAAGAATTTTTTATACATTCAAACAAGCAAGTGAGAAAAACAGAGCAAAATTTAATTACTTGTGCTGATCCAGCGACTAGAGTATTAAATTTTGAAAGGATATTCAGAGCTTTATCCAAGCACTCAATTTAAGGATAAGAAGATAGACGTTATCAGAGTGCAATGGTACCTACCTTAAATTTTTTAATGATAAAATGCGGCAGCAAAATTCTGGCTATCAGCAACGTGATTTAAATGCGAGAATGCTCAAAATTAAACTTAAAATTAAGCGGGTGACGAAAATATAAAAGCAGTTCGAAAACAAAGCGGTTAAGCAACAATAGTAACTGAGATAGCAAAAGCGGTTAAAGAAAGTTAATTCGACTGTTTCGATGGAGTGATGAAAATGCATTCCCACACGAAAATATAAATCAAATTATATTTAAAATATATTTTATATAAATTAAATATATAATTTTATATTTTATAGAATTTTTTTTATATTCAAAATATAAAACGGCAAGATCTTATATCAATAAAATATAAAAATATATAAATTAAATATAAAAAAAATATAAAATCCACATATATTTCGACTTATATTTTCGTCCGTGTGGGTTGATAAACATGCGTCTCTTTTCGTGCGTTGCCGGGCTTATCTTTTTTCAAGCGGAGAATATTTTGGCCACTCGAGAAATTTTCGTACTCGAGTGAATTATGAATTTGATCGGCTTGCTCGAAATAAAATTTCATGTTTACATGTTTTCCAGCTTTAGTTTTAACTAAATAAATATTTCTCCTTTTAATGTATTTTTCAATTATTTATTATATTTATTATATGACTATTTATTTACCTTTCAATTAACTTTTTTTTTATATAAGAAACTTTACAAAATAAAGAACAAGGAAGATAAAAATATGAATTGTCAATGAATTTAACCAAATCTTTAACAAACTCAAATAATTGAACAAAACTATTTATTTTTATAGAAAATGACAATAAACTCATTAGTTATGCCGTGGAAAAAGGGGTCGCACACAACCATTAGAAAATCCTGAACTTCCAAATCTAGCATGGAAGTTCAGTTGATTTTTTAACTTTGTGTCAAGCGGTCACGTCCGTCCGCGAAGTGAAGTGCGATCCGTTTGTGCATGTGTCTTCAGTTTCCGCTGTGTGCAGCTTCTTTACCGCGCAACTCATCTGCTACAATGTAAGTTTTTCAATATGTTCATTTATTTGATAAATCGAACTTGTTTCAAATGAAATATTGTGAACTCGAACTGATTTATTATTATTTATTTCTTTAAAAATTGTTTGCAGTAAAGAAAATCGGAAAGGAAATAAATGTCCCAATTTGCTTCATAGTACGCACTAGTGTTATGTTTCGATTATTATTTATATAAAAAGTGTTACAAATGCAATAAATGATTTAAAAAATTCCAGCTTATTCTCTATTTTATGGTAACGAATCAATTTTTGAATTCGTAATAAATCGCCATTCAAATTCTGACCGTTATCTTCGCCACGGGAATAAAAATGAACTACAACACCAAACTTTACCAAATTACTCAAATAAATTCAGAATCGGCAGTCTCTAAAAATAGTTTAGACGACACCGTACTTTGACAACAAGTTTAACCTTACTTTAATTCCGAAAAACACTTTTCTCTTTTCGTGAAGCGGAATTATTTGTCCTATCTGACTAGAAAATTACAGGTAAAATGCACGAGAATTCTGGTTTATTTAATAAACAAAATATCAAATAAATACACAAAATCACCAGAACATTACACTTAAATAATTCCGGAACTCAAATTTTGCAACTACAATTCTGAAAGAAATCGGAAGTTAACTATAAAACAATAGTCTTGATGGAATTTACATCTACTACCATGATCCAAAAACCGGAAATTAAAATAATACGAATTCTCGCAGAACGGCAAGATATCGAACATAAGTCTCGCAAAAGTTCGCAAAATTACAAAATCACTCAATCCAAATGTTCCACAGCGCAGAAAAACGCACAATAAAAATGACTCACAGGGTGCGATGTGAGCAGAGGAAAATCCAAGAGAAGAAGACCACCAAAGAGGTGCAGAATTATTAATTTCATGCAATTTCAAAGAGTTTAAAAAAAATTAATCACATGGAAGAGGACAGTTTAGGGAGACAAATAGTTTATCATACACAAAAAAAGTTCACCACATATAAAGGTTAAATACGTGGTAAAATTAAAATAGAACCAAATTGTAGTGCACCAAATGTTTTTTACTTTTTTGATCACATCTGTTTTTCTGGTTATAGCATGCATATTTGGTTGGGCATGTAATTTTCGGAGTCTCAGTTAGGCACTCATTATTTTTATATAATAGCATCTGATATTTAGCATAACTTTTTTGTTGTAAAAATCTTTATACATGAAGTAAGTTTATTTTTGGCTCAACTATGTTTTTAAGGTCTCATGACTGAATTGACATGAACAAAATTTACGATCAAACTACTTCAAAGTATTCGAAAACTCGCAAAAAAGTATTCGAAACAAAAGTTTTTCGTTTTTTTTTTAAATTTTGTCATTTTTGCGTCGAGGTTCCCTTAAATTATTGAAAAATCTTTTATTATAAATATATAAGAATAAAGATTAACTGTACATATATTAAATATAAAGTTTTTTCTTTATTTGAACAATCATTTATTTGTATCTGTATGAAAGAGTGGAGTTGACTCTAGGTCATTCTTTTGACGCTTCGTAGCTATATTTTCTCGTAACCATTATACAAAATTTTGTATTTATCTATCTATATGTGCGTAATGTATATATAAAAATCTTCTCTCAATAATTTGTAATCAATTCAGGGCTTTTTCATTTTACTTAACTTTTTACTTCATTATCTTTGATTCTATTAATAATATATAAATAGGATTGATGAAGTTTCAGCACAAATTTTACACGTGAAATTCGAAGGCTAACCGAATAGGAACAGTTAGACTTGAGAGTGAAAGGTTGGGTGTTCAATTTCTTCATGACAGCAATTTCAACTTTTTGTTATAAAAAAAATTCCACTTCCACGTACCACACATATGTTTATTATTGTTAATAATATTATTAATAAATTTAATAAACATAAAAAATTATATAAACAGATTTTTAATAATGCAAATTTTTAAAATATTTTTAATTTTTCTTTAAAGCGCACGTCATCAAAACGTTCAATAATTTTACGACGGTTTATAATTTTTCTGTGTATTAAAACGTTGATTATCCAGTGAGTGGTACGTAATTAGAAAATAGCGTTTTTTTCGATAGTCTTAGATGTAGATAGATCTTAGATCTCGATACTATTAGATGGATAATTATCAACTGCAATCATAAACTCGCGATGAAATGTGAAATTAAAGTTAGATTCAGATTTCTGTTTGAAATATATTTAACCCACCTCTTCATGATGTGATATGACAGAAATAAAAAAAGTACCGAATTTGAAAAAATATTTCCATTACCTTGATTGAGTATGAACGAATATGATACATGAACTAATTGACTTGTCGCTTATAACACCCCACTTCTGAACCTAAATTTCGCGGATAAACACGAGTTATATGGAGCTATAAAGGAGCACGATAGAAGCAATGCAGTTTCATCACTATATGGGTCCACTACACTCATTACTATATAATGTCTTTTATATCTCATGATGTGTTGTAAAGTATTAACAATTTTCGTTAGTTTGTTTTTGCGGTTAAGTAATTCATGTCGCTTGCACGGAAAAAAATAAAACAGTAAAATTTACTATAGCGCGACAAGAAATACAATTGAATTGGTAAACTTCGATAGGTTTACACCAAATTGAATTATTTGGCTCGCGATTTTCATATATCATGAAAATCGCATACATCATCATATCTTGATTAGGTGCAACAGCTCTGAGCTTACCTTGACCACGAGCTTACTATGACAACTTACCTTGACTAGGGTTCGAGACCGACAAATCTCTTTTTTTCAAAGTTTCTAAGTTTATCAAAATCACAAACTGCATGAAATGTAGACATTAGAAGAATCTTAAACTTCAAATAAGAGATTCTTTCTCATGTTTTCATTTCATTATTTTTTAAATATTTATTCATTTTTTCTATTCAGTTGATGTGAATTTTCTTTTTTCATGTATTCATTAATTCAGATCATCGAATATATTTAATTTTTTTCTCATATAATTTAAATTCATTTTCGTATTTCATCAAGAAAAACATCTATCGATTTCCTTGTTTGAAAAATTTCAACAAAAAGATATTTTGTTGTTAAAATTTCCAGCACTGTAATGATGAAACAAATTTATCTTTGAAAAAAAAAAAACTAAATCAGTTTTTCATTGAATAAATAACAAAAAAATTATAGGGGTATTATTCGTTTTATTTGTGATTTATCGTTCAGCAAATGAACGTTGCATTACTTCTACTGTTTGGAATGTTAAGCTATCGTAAGTTGTTGTACCACTACTGTTTGATTTGCGATTCAAATGGACCAATGAAAACGCTTATTGTGATAAATGAAACGCACTTGTGTCGTTTCTTCATGTCTCTATAAGGTGCTATACAACAAGCAAAATTTTTCCCAGTTTTTGTCATTACGATTTATTCACTGCACGTTTATGTGTTTATTGTTTAAATTATTGTTTTTTTTTGTGGTAAATTAAAATGATTCGAATACCTTCCGTCTAACGTTGTGATCGATTCAATTTAAATCGGAGACCAAACAGTATATATAACGGATGGAATTTTATAATAAAATAATTTATAATTATAATAACTACGTTTATAATAAAACTGCTCCAATAGAAGTTGGAAAGTCAAAAGTCACTGTGATAAAATTTCTGCTGGAAAATAAAAAAAGGGAGGTACTGCCTTATTTCTTTCCTTGTGCTCCACAATTGTGACTGTCAAAGATTGGCTTGAGAAACACCTTTGCCAGACCATGGCTCCTCAAAACAGGAGAACTTGGTGGACTGTAAATTGAAGGTTGGGTTGATGACGTACAGGGTAAGGAAGCAAGATTAATAAATAATCGAAGACTTGACCGTTCTATTTTCAATCTACTATATTTAAAAATTCTAAAAATTAAAAATTGTATAAATATGCCAGTTACAATTAACAATAATTTTACGTCGCACTGAAAAAGAAGCAAAAAAGGGCGAACGAAAGATAAAGATATGCTCCGATCCATCACTCAGCGCTGTGACTGCAGAGCGCGGAGCCACTCCACAGTTTGGGATTCTGCCAATAGATGGCGGTAGGGGTGCCAATCCTTAGCAGTGACAAAGTCGATAGCAGCAAATTCTTTCTTACTTTTCTATTTCTAATAAAAATTATAATAAATAGTGAAAACAATGAATAAATTGTGCGTGAGATGTTGACAAACAATACAAACAAAACAATAATTTCCCAATAACTCTAATATTTCTTTTTCATTTGAAGATATACAAATAACATTTTTCTCGGGCATTTTCGTTTTCTTTATTCCCGAGAATTGTAGTCGGCAAAAATTTTCCTGAATCTTACTTGACTATATGAATATTTTCTATTTACTTGACTATATGAATATTTTCTATTTACTTGACTATATGAATATTTTCTATTTACTTGACTATATGAATATTTTCTATTTACTTGACTATATTAATAAATATTTTATTAATATTTTATTTTTATTAATTTCTTATTAGGGCGTTAGTTGACCAAAGTTTATTGCAACTTTTAAATACAAAGTATTTTCGTTCCAGCAGTGTATGCTGTACTAGAATTAATATTTTTCTCCTCTGTCTTAGACATTAGTATTTAAGTAAATCGATTCCAAAATTTAACCACACCTACACAAACGCTAAACGACATTTATTTTTATCATACAATTTTTTCGTCAAACGTAAAAACCCTGCACTTCACAAAAATATGGATTTTGAATATATTCAAGGTATGTTTATAAACAAACCTTAACGAATCAATGAAAATATTAAAGAATTCGTTTGAAGAATACATTAAAAAATGCTAAAAAACATAGTGTCATGTCCGCAACTTATATTTTTATTTATTACTTAATATTTATTTAATTTTATCAATTCCAGGCGTTGCCGCGTCCACTTGACATGTACCCGTGTCAACGTCCTTATATTGTGCAATATTTTAAATACCGAACAAGTCACCGGCCCGCCGATCGGCCCGGTCATTAACTTTAATTAATCCGCGTTCATCGCTCTATTTCGCAATCGCTCGCGGACTCAGC